>JBBPBX010003889.1:54068-79797 GCA_038048925.1 Garcialebias charrua | reverse complement strand
TTACCCAGCGTAAAATAGCAAAGACTTTTAAGTTATCATCATCAACCGTGCATAACATCATCAAAAGATTCAGAGAATCTGGAACAATCGCTGTGCGTAAGGGTCAAGGCCGTAAAACTCTACTGGATGCTCGTGATCTCCGGGCCCTTAAACGTCACTGCACCTCAAACAGGAATGCCACTGTCAAGGAAATAACAGAATGGGCTCAGGAATACTTCCAGAAAGCATTGTCAGTGAACACAATCCACCGTGCCATCCGCCGTTGCCAGCTGAAACTCTACAGTGCAAAGAGGAAGCCATTTCTAAGCAAGCTCCACAAGCTCAGACGTTTGCACTGGGCCAGGGGTCATTTAAAATGGAGTGTGGCAAAATGGAAGACTGTTCTGTGGTCAGATGAGTCACGATTTGAAGTTCTTTATGGAACACTGGGACGCCATGTCATCCGGACCAGAGAGGACAAGGATAGCCCAAGTTGTTATCAACGCTCCGTTCAGAAGCCTGCATCACTGATGGTATGGGGTTGCATGAGCGCTTGTGGCATGGGCAGCTTGCATGTCTGGAAAGGCACCATTAATGCAGAGAACTATGTTCAGGTTCTAGAACAACATATGCTCCCATCTAGACGTCATCTCTTTCAGGGAAGACCCTGCATTTTTCAACAAGATAATGCCAGACCACATTCTGCAGCAATCACAACATCATGGCTACGTAGGAGAAGGATCCGGGTACTGAAATGTCCAGCCTGCAGTCCAGATCTTTCACCTATAGAGAACATTTGGTGCATCATAAAGAGGAAGGTGCAACAAAGAAGGCCCAAGACGATTGAACAGTTAGAGGCCTGTATTAGACATGAATGGGAGAGCATTCCTATTTCTAAACTTGAGAAACTGGTCTCCTCTGTCCCCAGACGTCTGTTGAGTGTTGTAAGAAGAAGGGGGGATGCCACACAGTGGTAAAAATGGACTTGTCCCAACTTTTTTGGGATTTGTTGACGCCATGAAATTTTGAAACAACATATTTTTCCCTTAAAATGATACATTCTCTCAGTTTAAACTTTTGATCTGTGATTTGTGTTCTATTCTGAATAAAATATTAGATGTTGGCACCTCCACATCATTGCATTCAGTTTTTATTCACAATTTGTTTAGTGTCCCAACTTTTTTGGAATCCGGTTTGTACACCAAACAGGTTTTACTTAAAATCATTTGTTTTAAAGCACTTCAATGGATTGAAGTCACAGATGGGAATTTTGAACCCATTGTTCAGAATAAGATTCAAAAGTAAAACTTTTACATCCCTTGTTATTTTCTATGATTAAAATCAAAGCCATGTCTGAATATTCTCAGTTGATTTTCTTTCGGCTGATACCTTCAGCCTGGTTTGCTTTCGGCTGCAACTGACATAAATTTGTGTTTTGAGAAGCAGCAACCAAAAACCATAAATCCTGCTCTTTATGAAACCTCTAGTTAAATGTTAAACGTCTTTTTCTCATTTTGTTACGTTAAACCCTCACACAGATTTACACACAAGTATTTTACAGAGATTTTATGTGACAAACCAACACAAAGTCGCACATAAGTGTGAAGAGGACATAAACTGATGCATGATTTTCACGTTTTACAAATAATAATCTAAAAAGTGGCTAACATTCATATTAACGTCCAGCTAAAGTCCAGTTCAACCATTTACCTCCAGGAGTCACATAATTAAACAGAGTCCATGTGTGTCTTTTAATCTCAGTATAAATACAGCTGTCAGGTTTATTACATTATTCAGGGATCAAACAATATCATGAAGACCAAGGAACAGACAGGGCAGGGATAAGTACAGTATTAAATTAAATTAAAACCCAAAATGTAAGAATTCCAACTTTTTCTTGCTTGGAACAGAAAAATAAATAAAACAGAATAAACACAGACTATTACAGAGTCTTGCTATTTAGTGGCTTCACATTTTTATGATTAGTATATTTCATAATATGAGGCATATTATTTGTTGACAGTAGTCTGACACTCGTAGTAGTGTTAAAAAAAATATAAAGCATCTCAATCCAAACCTTAATATAAAACTATTGATCATTAAACATGTTCACCGCAATCTGAGCGTGTTGATTCTGGCATTAACTCAGATGAACTGCAAAAAAAAAAAAGTTAGAATTTATTATTAATTGTGCAATGTAAGTGCAAAGGTAAGAAAACCCACTACAAAACCTAATTAAAAAACTTGTAAAAATGTGTTTTATGTCGTCAGTAAAAATAAGTAAGTTTGGTTATTTGCTCAAGTAAAAAGAAATATTGCGGTTCTTCCAAACGAAGAGGCTTCAGAACCTGATGACGTCTGCAGGTCGTTCCTGTGGGTCAGTGCTCTGCAGCTGCTGCTTTGGCTGCGGAGACAAAACAGAGCCGGACTCAGAAGATCTGACTGCAATCGTCAGAAAACACGTAGAACTGACATGTGATTAATTAGCATGTGCACCGCTGACGCTGTTAGTACAATGCTGCATGTTCATGTGATGAAGGAAAGTCCCACCTTTACAGGAAACACACACAACCTTCACCCAAACACTAAAATCCAAAAGGCCAAAAAAACTTCCCTCGTCCACTTTGACCGAAACAACAGCTGACAAATAAACATTCACAAAGACCTTCACTGCAGTACTAATCTAACTGGTGTCTGAGTAAGTTGTAGACAACCCTAACCAGAAATGATTTGCAACAAAAAACAGTAGTCCCTTGTTTATCGCAGGGGGGTTGGGACCACTCCCCCTTAGTGATAAGTGAAAAACAAGGGATACAGTATTTCAAGTTCAAGTACGCTTTATTGTCATTACCATGCACCACAGAGATGGTACACGTGATGGAATGAAATTATGTGCACAAGTAGTAGTAGTAGTTTATTTTAGTATTTATATACAGGTATATGCTCTCGGCCACGCCCACTTCTCTGCTGCAGAGTGGCGATCGTGACAAGCTGCAGAAGCTGTGCAGCAGGTGCTAAATAATTTAAAATAATTCATTTTAAATAAAAATTCCACGTCGATCGCACGGCTCATCCATCGCTCACACAACTGTGTCACGTCCAAGCTTACTTTGAAAAACTGTGACGGAGCGAGTCTGTGAAAAACGAACCGCGAAGTAGCGAGGGACTACTGTAAAGACCCCCAAACAAAGCACCTAAAAATATGAAAACTACTGATAGAAATAATTAAGGTTTGTCAACTCAATCATCCAGGTGGATAAATACAATCAGGTCATCTGGACAGTTTCTTTTTGGGAGTTTCATCTGAAAGACTTGATCAGTCCGAGGCCTGCCAACCCAGATCTGTCTTATAAATAGCCCACGTGTTACAAGCCAGCCTCCTGTTGAACTCCCAGAAACTGACTTTACATGTGAAAAAGGACCCATCCATCCAAAACAATCATCATGCACAACAATCAAATGTTTTAGGCCAGATGGCCAACTTGCTACTCACAGAAACAGAAGGACACCAAGGCCAAAATGGTTCAGAAAAAAGATTTGTAAGCTCAATCATCCAGGTAGATGACAACAAAAAAGGTTGAAAGACGAAACATTTCTCCCAAGAAGAAACAGTCCAGATACGGAGCCCAAGAGGGGACATGGGGGATTTTATTTCCTTTCGCGTTCCCTCGCAATACTGTCCTGTATGTGGTGTTACAGACAACAGCAACAATGGAACAGACACCCGTATTTGAGGGTTATGGAGTTTTGTTTTGAAATCGGCCTTAAATATAAGGATACCAGTGTGTGCTGCAGTGGTAAAAATTAATTTTACGTTGGATATTTCACGTTCATGCTCCGTGGATTCAGGATGCCGATGCAGGCAGTCTGATTTCAGTCAGCTGTTCAGTCTGTCCCTCCTTGATGGATGGTTATCTTAGGGACCGTCAACAAATTACCGGGCTAGTGAGTTTGGTCTGAACACCGTTATAATATTTTAAATATATTTCCAGAGTATTTGTCAAAGCAGCACCATGTATCATAAGTTTTCTCAGTACATATATTTCTGTATGGCAATAAATCATGAATTTTCTCACCATTTAAAATCCAAAAGAACAAAGTGGCACTTGTGTTTCAAAAGTACTGTAACTTTTTTATTCCTTGACATTTAACTCAGGGTGATTTGATTTAGTATTTCATTGTTTCAACCCATGTTTCATGTTTTTATGCTTTTATTCCTGATGCTGTAATTATATCTTGTTGATGCTGTGATCTTTTTTGTTAAGTACTTTGATAACAGTTACTGTTTTAAATGTGGTATATAAATACATTTGACTTGACTTTAAAGCATCAAAGTTCATGCTCAATCATCCAGGTACAAAATACAGTAACGGTCAGTCAGGTCATCTGGACAGTTTCTTTTTTGTGGAAAGATGTTTTGCCCTCCATCCGGAGGGCTTCATCAGTCACCAACAAAACCAGCAAACTGGTTGGTCCACTAAAGGAATGTACTGCTTAGTGGGGAAAACAGTTTACTTGGGACTCCTCAGACTGATGAAGCCCTCCGGATAGAGGGCGAAACGTCTTTCCACAAAAAAAGAAACTGTCCAAATGACCTGACTGACCATTATTGTATTTTGTCCAAATGACCTGACTGACCATTATTGTATTTTGTACCTGGATGACTGAGCATGAACTTTGATGCTTTAAGAAAGTTACAGTATTTTGAAACACAAGTGCCACCTTGTTCTTTTGCATTTTAAACAGTGAGAAAATTCATGATTTATTGCCATGCGGAAATATACTGAGAAAACTTATGATACATGCTGCTGCTTTGACAAATACTCTGGAAATATATCTAAAATATTACTATAACGGTGTCCAGACCAAGCTCATTAGCCCGATAATTTGTTGACGGTTCCTAAGAGAACCATTGCTCCTCGGAGGAGGGACAGACTGACCAGCTGAACAAAATCAGACTGCCTGCGTCGGCTCGAACGAGGAGCACACCGCTGAATCCACAGAGCATGAACGTGAAATATCCAACGTAAAACTAAGTTTACCACTGCAGCACACACTGGATCCTTAAGGCCGATTTCAAAACAAAACTCCATGAACCTCAAATACGGGTGTCTGTTCCATTGTTGCTGTTGTCTCTGAGAACAAAAAAGGTTCAACCATCTGGACCAGTTTGTTTGAGGGAGGAACGTTTGCTGTCTGCGAGGTAACGCTACATACAGTACAGTATTGCGGCGGAACGCAAAAACTTTTGCGAGGGAACGCAAAAGAAAAAAAAAATCCCCCATGTACCCTCAGTAGTCCAGATGACCTGATTTAATTTTTTTTTTTATACTGATAGAATTCATCAAATAACGTTGACTTTTGTTTTGACATTTCCACCACTTTAACCCTGGTTAAAAAGCTCCGCGGTGGCAAGGCTCCTGGGGTGGATGAGATTCGCCCTGAGTTCCTTAGGGCTCTGGATGTTGTGGGGTTGTGTTGGCTTACGCGACTCTGCAATATCGCGTGGACATCGGGGGCAGTTCCCTTGGATTGGCAGACTGGGGTGGTGGTTCCCCTATTCAAAAAGGGGGACCGTAGGGTGTGTTCCAACTATAGGGGGATCACACTCTTAAGCCTCCCTGGTAAGGTCTATTCAGGGGTTCTGGAGAGGAGGGTCCGTCGGATAGTCGAACCTCGGATTCAGGAGGAGCAGTGTGGTTTTCGTCCTGGTCGTGGAACACTAGACCAGCTCTACACCCTCAACAGGGTCCTGGAGGGTGCGTGGGAGTTTGCCCAACCAGTTTACATGTGCTTTGTGGACTTGGAAAAGGCATTCGACCGCGTCCCTCGGGGGGTTCTGTGGGGGGTACTCCGGGAGTATGGGGTACCGGGCCCTTTGATATGGGCTGTTGGGTCCCTGTACGACCGGTGTCAGAGCTTGGTCCGCATCGCTGGCAGTAAGTCAGGCTCGTTTCCTGTGAGAGTTGGACTCCGCCAAGGTTGCCCTTTGTCACCGATTCTGTTCATAACTTTTATGGACAGAATTTCTAGGCGCAGCCAAGGTGTTGAGAGGATCCGTTTTGGTGGCCTTAGAATCGCTTCTCTGTTTTTTGCAGATGATGTGGTCCTATTGGCTTCATCAGTTCGTGATCTACAGCTTTCGCTGGAGCGGTTTGCAGCTGAATGTGATGCGGCCGGGATGAGGATCAGTTCCTCCAAATCCGAGGCCATGGTCTTGAGCCGGAAAAGGGTAGCATGCCCTCTCCGGGTCGGGGAGGAGGTCCTGCCCCAAGTGGAGGAGTTTAAGTATCTCGGGATCTTGTTCACGAATGAGGGAAAACTGGAGCGTGAGATCGATAGGCGGATAGGTGCAGCGTCCGCAGTGAAGCGGGCGCTGTACCGGTCTGTCGTGGTGAAGAGAGAGCTGAGTCAAAAGGCAAAGCTCTCAATTTACCGATCGATCTACGTTCCCACCCTCATCTATGGTCATGAGCTTTGGGTTATGACCGAAAGAACGAGATCTCGGATACAAGCGGCTGAAATGAGTTTTCTCCGCAGGGTGTCTGGACTCTCCCTTAGAGATAGGGTGAGAAGCTCAGTCATCCGGGAGGGACTCGGAGTAGAGCCGCTGCTTCTCCACATCGAGAGGAGCCAGTTGAGGTGGCTCGGGCATCTGGTTAGGATGCCTCCTGGACGCCTCCCTGGTGAGGTGTTCCGGGCATGTCCCACCGGGAGGAGACCCAGAGGAAGACCCAGGACACGCTGGAGGGACTATGTTTCTCGGCTGGCCTGGGAACGCCTTGGGATTCCCCCAGAGGAGCTGCTCCAAGTGGCTGGGGAGAGGGAAGTCTGGGCCTCCCTACTTAGGCTACTACCCCCGCGACCCGACCCCGGATAAGCGGACGAAAATGGATGGATGGATGGATGGATTTCCACCACTAGATGGCAGTATGCCCCATATACCAGATTTTTAAATGATGAAACTCATTCAAAACTTGATAATACAGGTAGTCCTCGACTTAAGATGGAGATCCGTTCCTGCGCGACGTCGTAAAGCGAATTTTGACGTAAGTTGGAACATACGTCCAAACTGCACCTTATATGTACAGTACTGTATTTTACCAAGCACTTAGCCTATCCTAACACAGTACAAGGGCTTAAAGTGAAAAAAAAATCCTGAGCCTGAAACTTTTTTGTGTTGTTGATAAAATAAAATCGTAACATTTTGCCAGCGTTTATTAAAAATGCTCTCTGAAAAGTGAAAACAACTGTTTTTAAACAATTCAGCCTCAAGTAACAACGACTTACATGAGGTTTCAATGTATCTGAACTTAATGTAAAATATGTGCCCCAGAGAACTGTCCTGCAGCAAAATAACTCAAAAAGACTCAACGCCACATTGAACAGACACATTTCAGTCAATTCATCTGCAATAAATTTAGAATACTCAATATCACAATCTAAAAGGAAGTTCCACAGAGCTGGTGTAGGACTCCCAGCATTTTAAATAACTTTCACAGTAAGAGCTGGAGTCATCTCCAGCATCAACACACAGATGTTCTGTGCAGTGAAAAAGTTTCATGTGAACACAGACTGTTAAAACTCTGATGGAAATGTCTTACCAGCATTGGCATCAGAAGCATTTGTAAGGGGTGGGGGCAGGCACACTGGTGGGGGGTCTGGGGGTCCTCCCCCAGAAAATTTGGAATAAAGTAGATGCCATTTCCTGTATTCTGGTGTATTTTAAAGGGTTAAACATCTATGTTTACCTACATAAGTAACTTGATTCAATAACTAGTTTAGACAGCAACAAGTCCCAGCTGAATGCATGCAGCTCAAAAACCTGTTTTATTTAACTACAGACTTTATTATCTTATTTGAATTAAACATTTTTAACTCTTTAACTTTACTTATTCATGTTCCTCAGAGGGAAAATCAACCTTCTAATTTAAGCTGTTGAAGCCTCCGTGAGAAAGGAAGGGGGGGAGGGCTGTTTTCAGCAGAGAGAGAGTGTGTGTGTGTGTATGTGTGAGGGGGACGGCGCTTTGATTCGCTGCAGACGGAGTGCAGCCAAACAGTTTTATTAGAACAGGGAAGTGCTGCAGCTCATGCCTAAAAAAAAACCCACACACGCACACATGAACGGACTCCGCACTAGCTACCGCTTTTCTTCATCTCTTTTTCCGGTCGCTCATTTGAAACACGTACCTTGCGCTCTGATTCGCTCGAAAGGGAGGACGTCAGTCAGAGGAGGCGCCGGACACATAAGGAGGAAAAATTACCTCCTGTTACGGAGAAAGCAGAGCGCAACTCGTTTCTAAAACTATATTTTGTCCCGGTATAGTAACCGGGAGTTACTCCGTATTGATTTGACTCTGAAGCCGTATGCACACGCTAAGACCCGCCTTCCTGTTTTAATTGGTCAAAACAACGTGAGCTTCAATGTGATTGGATGTAATCGCTGTCCATCAATCAAAGTTAAATTGAGGCGGACCTTTTGGTCAAAAGCCGGAAATCCGGACCCCGGCCGGAGGTCTTTAAGCCCTGCAGTACCTTACATAATTATCAAAACACACATACATTTGGAGCCATAATGAAGGGAAAAAAATAGTTAATTTCCTACTGGGATGCTGGTGAAGCCGTTTCCTCCGTCCCTCCTCCGTATTCTCTATTGCATTTACGTAAACTGCCGTCCAGCTCGGTCCATCTGCCGCATTCCGTTCCGTTTACGACGTAAAACAGGGTTCACAGTACAGTTTTGTTTTGTTTTTTGAATGTCCAGAGGACCAGACTTAGCTTTTTTAGAGAGTTCCTCCACCGCTACATTTAATACGTAAAACTGGAAACCAGAAACTGCGTAACTTAGCTTTTCAAAAATAAAATTTCAAAATATATATATATTTTTTTAATGGGAGATGCGTCTTAACCACAAAATGTCGTAACTCGAGACCGTTGTGACTCGTAAGTCGAGGACTACCTGTATATAAAAGATGTGAGCAGCCTGGAGGGATGCAGTTATCTTAGAATCCGTCAGTCTTTATTTTTGTGTCACTGTCTACATTTCTGAGCATAAAAAATGAGAAAATGTTCCTTCGCTCTAACAGTTAAGGCCTCTAAAGTGAGGCTTCACAAAGACTTTCAACTTGTCTGTCAAGTTAGAGTCTAACTTGACAGACAAGTTGAAAGTCTTTGTGAAGCCTCACTTTATAGATAACCACATACAAACAAAAAGACAGGATAGTGCACAGATGCTGCTGGGCCTAAATTCACATAGTGATGGAAAATATTTTGAGGTTTATCACCCTTAAAGCATTACGGGGTGAGTGGCGCAGCGGTTAGAAAAGTCGAGCCTGTGATCGAGGTCGCCGGTTCCAATCTCCTGACCTTTACAACAAGAATTTGGATGGGAAAGATGAAGCACCCACATCTGCCGCCACCTTCATGTTCCCCACTGTGGACTCTTGAGCAAGATCTGCTCAAGATGGCAGCCCTATGCTCCACACGTGTGGGCTGCGGCAGCACGGTGGTTGTGTCAGGAAGGGCATCGAGTGTAAAACAATGAACACGTCTTCATGTACAAAAAGCCGAAATATTTTAAAAAAATCCTTAAACTAAGTGAAACCATCCTCAAGAGGCCCTCGTGGTCAACCCTCTGTGCACTTTCCTGGTGAACACAACAGTAGAGGAGGACACACTGAATCCTGCCAGGCCCAGAGGACGGTCAGGGCAGGTGTACCTGCAGCAGACACCGACTGTCCAGCCTCTCTGTCCCTACACACATCAGGGACAGTAATGTTACCACACAAGTCTTACAAAGCACACACTTCTGGTTTGTAAAATAAAAATCTAGTTTGATTAGAATCTCTTTTAACTCTGAGAAACTTCAATGAGTAAAAGGTCCAAAGTAAAATGTCAAGTGTTTTTTACTTTAGTTATAAGGACACACTTTAACTCCACGTTCTGTATGTTTCCATTATCTTTTAGTTAGTTTCTTTTTAGGCATGATTGTGCAACTGCTTGGCAAAAACGTGATAGAAGCAGCCACGTTCTTTTAAGACATTTTTTTTAAAGCCCCGCTTTGATCCGAAGTGCACTGACCTGCGACCAGTTTGCTCTTGCGTGAGGCCTCTGAGGCCAAAGCTTGGGACACGCTCATGATCCTCTCCTGCAGCTGCAGAGCCGAGTCCAGCTCACTGAAGTCCAGTGGTGCTGCCGGCTGCATGTTCTGAACACTGAGGGGTGGAAAACACAGCTAAGAAACAAAGTACAGTTGATCACAGTGGAAGACGGGGGGCGAGTGTATTCACCCCCATGAATTCTCTGAATTCTGTTTGTTGCTTAGCGTCCTGAAATTTAGGGAACATTGGCCCTCATTCACGAACCGTTCGTACGCACAGATTTGTTCCTAAACTGTGCGTACGAGCGATTTAGGATCATTTGTGGCATTCAACAATGTTTTCGTATCCTAGGATTTTTCTCAGATACGAACAAAATTTACGAGTGGTCCGGACCTGTCGTAAATTTACGAGCAGTCGGTCCGCTGTTATCCAGATGGATTTCCTTCACTAATAACTTCATATTTCGTTATTTAGAAAATATTTTGGGTTTAAAAAAATCACGCACCATAATTATTCTTGACAATAGGTTATTCTGTTTGAATTAGAATTATAATTTTAAGTTTAATTTGTCTGGTGTGTCGCGCAGGCTTCAGTGAGTCGTGCGCTCCCCTTGGTCATCAAAGCCGCTCCTCATATTAACACCCAGGTACATAAAATTCCCATACACCGCCGCAGAACAAGTACGAATTAAGACTGATTTTCATGCTATTGCTGGACTGCTGTGCCAAACACCATCGGAGCAATAGATTATTATATCTGATTCGAAATATAACCTGCAGAATGTGGTTGCGCGCTGACCAGGAGGAGCGCGCATGACTCATTTGTGCTGCAAAACATGTTGGCACGCGTCGCAGCATGGCATTTATTGTCCATCCATCTCGCAGACTATTCCTTGACCACCTCCTGTCCGTGCTGCGGCGAGACGTTTGTTTGAAGCCATTTTCAGATCAAACCATTTATTCTTGATTTCTGATACTGTACGACCCACGGGAGACAAAACATATGCACTACAATATTAATATGAAGTTAACTGTAGTTTCGAGACATTTTAAAATGCTTCTGTTCAAAAACACATCCGACACTTGCGGGGGGGGTGGGGGGTAGCGGTGCGCCACAGCTCTTCTGAATAAGTGAAACTATAACACAGTTGTTTACACTAACATTAAAAATATTTGACCATCCGACACCTGCGGGGGGGGTGGCGGTGCGCCACAGCGCGACTGAGAGCAGATCTCCGAACGCGTGAAGTTCCTCCTTTTACTTCTTGAGTTTGAATGAATGGACACTTCCTGCTGTCAAAAGGCAGGAAACTATATCCTTATATGGTGTTCAGAGGGGTGGGAATTATGTAAATAACCTCTCGCGTGCACGAGCAGGTGAATAGGACAGGTGGGATTCATCATTATTTACGCACCTCATTTACACACGTTTCCTGACGATAGAAGTGTTTGTTGAATCTGACGTGGCATGTTCGTACGAACGCTTCGTACGAACAAAAGTAGGAGAAATTTAGGATAAAAATACGAACATTTTCGTGAATGAGGGCCATTGTGTCTATAAATTAACTGGACTTGATCCACAGCTCCTTGAATTTGTGTAAGTGCTGCTTGTGTCACAGGATAATCACCAGCACACTTCTAACTGGATGCTAAGTAACATTGTCTCTAACTGGGGTAGAGAGATCCTTGGTCTTCTTGATGTCTCTTTTTTTGGACCTAGACCAAACTACTTAGAGGTGTTGAACTGGTTGTCAAGGGAATGTGTATTTTTTTGCCCTCACTATGCTCCATCATTTTACTTGATTAATGTATTTATGCACTGCTCCTTTACTGTTATTGTGAACGATATTAAAATGTTCCATGGTCCTTATTCTACGTAATAATCAGTCTTTATGTGAACGGTCATTAAAGTGACAGCAAGAGATAGTTTTAATTATTCTCAAGGTTTGATTGATATGATTACAGGTAGTCCCCGATTTACGAGCGAGATCCGTTACAACGAGGCGCTCGTAAACCGGAAATCTCGTAATTTGGAACGGCCGCCACGCTTCTCGTAAGTCCGGAAATTCGCTCGTAAATTGGAACGGTTTTGCTAGCGCGACTACAAACACTCGTTTTTCATCGAAAAACTGCTTATGAGTGCATAAAAATGATCGGAAACGTGTGTCCACATGTTTAGCTAACGAACTGTGGTGAAAAAACACAGGAAAACTCAGTATTTTTTGCGTTTTTTCCAATAATTCGCCAGCTCGTAAGTCTGGAACCTCGTAGATCAGAGTGCTCGTAAATCGGGGACTACCTGTACAGTGATGTTGTTGAAAGTGTCCTTAGGAGCTGTTTGGATTTCTGCGGGGATCCACAAGGCTCAGTTCTTGGACCCCTTCTGTTTTCACTGTATCTGCTTCGTTTGGGGTCTATCCTGAGGAAACAAGGTCTTTCTTCTTCTCTAATGCTGATGATCGTCAGATTTGTCCGCCCTTAAAAACCAATAGTTCTTGGTCCATTCACCCTCTGTTTAAATGTCTTGATGACATCAAGGCATGGATGGCTTCAATTTTTTTAAGTTTTAACAGTCAGAAAACTGAAATCATTGTTTAGCCCTACCTTACCTTCCTACTCTCATCAGCCATATCTTAAGAAGTCTGTTATAAATCTCAGGATGGTTTGACTCTGATTTTAAGTTTAATAAACAGATTAACTCTTTCTGCAGAAAAACCTTTCAGTTAAGGCAGATAGCTAAGCTTAAGTACGGGTTGACCAGATAGGACCTTGAAAAACTAGTCCATGCCCTCATTAGACTACTGTATGCCTTTTATGTGGGGGCAGTCGGGTCTCCCTTACACGTCTGCAGCTCGTCCAAAACGCTGCAGCTCGGCTCTTAACAGGAACTTGTAAGTTTGATCACATTTCACTAGTTTTGTCCTCCCTTCACTGGCTCCCTGTACGTGTCAGAACAGATTTTAAAATAATCCTGTTGACCTTTAAGTTCCTGGCCTTGCACCTTCTTATCTTTCTGATCTACTTCAACAATATGTTGCATCAAAGCTTTGTAATAACTCTGATGAAGTCTACACCTGATTGTTTTGGGAATCTCTTTTTTCCACAATACTAGTGCTGATTCTGGTGGCTATATGAGCAGGTGTCTATACTGAGATCATTTGATCCACAGGAGGTGTTGACTGGAGCTTCAAAGCAAAGAGGGGTGTATACTTACAAACACACCCCTTTTCAAGAATTGTTTAAACAAAATTTAAAAACATATGAAATGTTTTTTTTTATTCAACTCTGTTACGCTGAAGTATATCTTTTTTTTATAGTTAAACTTAAATGAAAATATTTTAAGTGTAAATAGATAGTTCACCAACATGGATAAATACTTTTAAAACCCACAGTAGAACAGCTAAAGAACAAAGTATTTGTGGTAGTAAAGCTGTAAACAAGTAAAAAAAAAAAAAGTACAATTAAAATTCCAGGTACAGGGAGTCCTCGACTTACGGCGATTCAACTTTACGAACGCATCTCATTAAAAATAAATAAATAGATAAATAAATAAAACAAAATAAAATTGAAAAATCTTATTTTATGTGTTTAAATGTTCTTGATTTTATGTGTACAACACTTTGTTGCAGCTGTGGTTGTTTTAAATGGCTTAATAAATTAATTATTATTATTATTTTGAAGCCAATTACGCAGTTTCCGGCAGTGTCCGTCAGTTTTCGGTTAGCTTCGGTTAGCTTCGGTTAGCTCCGGCTTCGACAGCCGGCTTTGGATGGACCGTGTCCGATGAGAGGTTGCTTCATTAGCTGGAAACGCTCATTGAACTCTGTGGACGTCTCAGGCCCGAAGCAGCAGCCGCCGATCGCTCTGCCGCATCCCACCACGCCGGCTGACACCACCAGCTCACCGCGGGATCCGGTGACCATCCCGCCGCTTCTTTCCCTGCCATCAGCCGGCCCCACCGGGGACACGGACGGAGCCGACGGGCGGCGGAGAGGCCTGCTGCGGCCGTGAGCTCACCTCGATGCTCTGCCTGGCAACCTCAGATATTGGAGGGACACCGAGCTAACATGCTAACGCGGAGAAAATGCTGCGCGGCCTCAGATGTTGCCGGGACACAGAGCTAACATGCTAACACGCAGAAAAATGGCTTCACCAGCTCCCAGTAAGTTACTGTATTAACTCTTTTTCGCTTCATTATGGCTCCAAATGTATGGAGCTAACATGCTAACAGGCCTTACTGTAAACAGTTTGGACCGCGTGAAGCAGCAGGAAGCTGCAGAGCTCGGACGTGCAACGAGCTAACATGCTAACAGACGGAGACAGGCTTCAGCAGCTCACAGTAAGAAATTAACTCTTTTTTTCCTTCATTATGGCTCCAAATGTACTGTATGTGTTTTTTGATAATTATGTAGGGTACTGTGTTAGGATAGGCGAAGTACTTGGTAACTGTTTTTGTATCGTACGTGTGTAAGTGGCGGCTAGTGTGTACTTACGACTTACGACTATTTTCGACATACGAACGGTCGTAGGAACGGAACTCTTTCGTAGCTCAAGGACTCCCTGTATATTTTTACGTTAATTTGGAATGGAAATGCTTTTGAAATTTATATTTATATATTATTATATAATTTAATAAAAACAAACAAACAAAATAATGCATTTTCATTAAATAATAAACTAAACATGAATAAACCATATCCAGAGTAGCTGAGTTTGTGTACCTGGACTTGGCCAGAAGGTTCTTGATGCGCTCAGCCCGACGGGAGCGCTCTTCCAGCTCCTCGGGACTCAGAGGTTCCTCTGGGTCGGACTCGACGTATCGCTCTGGGATGGGAACTTTTTGTGGTTTGGACAGCTGTGTATTGGACAAACAAATACATATAGTACAAGTTTTTAAGAATCGGCTTTAAATTGTAGAACAGACACATAATGGAAAGTTAAACTGAAACAAAAACAGTAAAAACATTACGTACATTTAATCAGACTTATCCAAGCAAAGGGACCTTTTGAAGTTAATTCATTGTATGTTTCTGGAACTGGCTGGCCTGGATTCTGTTCAGTCTACAGAGACAGACGTACCTCTCGACTGATGTCCAGGTCGTAGTCCAGAGGTTCTACGTCCACTTCTTGTACCCGTCTGGCTGTTGCGGTCACCCATTCATTGGACTGAATCCTGCCCTTCTCGTCGAACGTACTCAGGCCTTCATCACTCTGACCCTCTGCTCCGAGTCGCTCCTCCTGCCAGTCAAACACCTGTAGACGAGTCAGGATTAAACAACTAGTAGAGAACCGTGACAAGCTCTGATGGCTTTTTAGATTTTAAAGACAGCAAACTACCGTATTTTCCGCCACACACGTCACACTGCTGTATAAGTTGAATCAATCCAAATATGTCTAATAAAGTGGGGAAAAAAAACATAAATATGTCGCTTCGCCGTATAATTTGCATCTATTATGTGTCACTGCTGACAACCAGGAAACGTGGGCCGGTGTTGTGCCAAAATTCAATTGGCTGCCAAATGGAGGCCGTGGGGGATGCACGGGAGGACTTTAACAAGATCAACACTTAAAACAATTGTTTGTTTGTTCGAAATTATAGTAAAGGTGTGTCTCAGTCTAACATTTCCTTAATAAATGCACTTCAACGGTCAAATCAGCTCCATTACAAAAGTATCCGCTGCCTCAGTGCTCAGGGAGCGCAAAATCAGGAAGGAGGAACGCCGTGCATTTCTTCAAAATTTAACACGATAAGCACCTAAAACAATTATGTGTTTGCTCGACATTATAGCAAAGTTGTGTCTCAGTTGAACTTTTACTTAATAAATGCACTTCAATGGTCAAATTAGTTGCATTTCGCCGGGCCGTCGCGGAGAAATGAAGCTGATTTGAGGGTTGCTTCAGGCATGACCCAGGAGCTGGACAAAGATGGTAACTATGGCAAGCTGATTGTGTCGTTAATGGCAACGTGACACAACCGCATGCCATACTACTTGAATGCTATCTAGCGGCTGAAAACGGTAGTGTTCATTATTTTTAGGGATGCACCGATCCACATTTCTTACTTCCGATCCAATACCGATACTTAAATCTGGGTATCGACCGATACCGCTACTTTTCCGATCCGATACTGTTGAAGTACCAGTATATGAGTCTGTCTAATAATTTTTTTGAACTGAGATCATTCATTTTAACAATGTGTGAGTTACACCCAATAAAGACACTCTAGGCCTTACAACAGGAAACTCACAAACTTTAACAGCATACAAGAGGCAGGTCTATACCACACACAACCTTCTCACTCATGGTGCAGCTGGAAAACTAAAATACCGCTAAGCATTATGGGAAAGACAACAAAATCCACTCCCATAGTAGTTAAGGGGAATGGACTGTGTTGTCTTTCCCATAATGCTTAGCGTTTTTTTTTTGTTTTCCAGCTTTAGGTGCAGCTGGAAAACTAAAATACCGCTAAGAATTATGGGAAAGAAAACAAAATCCACTCCCGTAGTGGTTAAAGGGAGTGGACTGTGTTGTCTTTCCCATAATGCTTAGCGGTTTTTTAGTTTTTCAGCGGCACCATGAGTGAGAAGGTTGTGTGTGGTATACACCTGCCTCTTGTATGCTATGTAAGGTTGTGTGTTGTTCCCTGTTGTGAGGCCCAGAGTATCTTCATTGGGTTTAACTCACACAATGTTAAGATGGTAGTCACAGAATATGGTGGAACACAAGTGCACTTTGAAGCTGGATCGGAAATATCGGTAGGTTGGATCCGATATCCGATACTTAAAGTATGCTGGTATCGGATACCGATACCGATACTGGATTGGATCGGCCCCATCCCTAATTATTTTCTGTCAGAATGAATGAAAACGGTCATATCTCAGCCAAAAATTGGTTTAGAAATATGGGAAAAAACATAAATAAGTAATGTAATGGAGCTGATTTGACCGTTGAAGTGTATTTATTAAGGAAAAGTTAGACTAATGGTACGTACTGACCAAACGCGTTTTCAACGGCAAAAAGGCTCGTCACGCACGCAAGTGGACGCACTGGACCCAGTTGTGTCCTGACCAGAACGAGAAGCTGCGGCGGCGGGGGGTGTGGGAGGAGCTTACCAGTACAACGAGTTCCTCACTGCACTCTGCCAGTCTCTGTAGAGAGCAGACTTGACTGGTCGTGAAGGAGTTGTCGCGAACACACAGATTTCTCTTCCATAGTCCATGACTCCGCGGGTTTTTTCTGTGTCCCAATACGTCACATAGTGCGCGCGCCCCCTCGTTTCCGCGTCCCCCTCTCTCCTCCCCCCCGACTCTCCCTGATCAACCAGAGTTGAACGGCGTTTGAACGTTTGAACGGCGAAAACGTTCAGCAATGTTCAACGCGTGCTTGGAGGCTGACGCGGGTTCACGTGCACGGAAAACGCTTTTCCAGCACGCTCAACACGCACGTCACGTGACGCGCGACGCCAAGACGTGGCTGGAGGTGCGTCCCCCATTGACTTTGCATGTAAACTGGACGTTCCTGCCGTTGAAAACGCGTTTGGTCAGGACGTACCATAAGACACACCTTTACTATAAAAAAGCCACTTCAGTGTATAAGTCGCAGTGTAAGCAAATTAGGCAAAAAGGTGTGACTTATAGGCCAGAAAATACGGTAATCAACTCTGGGTTTCTGAACATCCAGTTTTGTATCTTTTAATGAAGTCATAAATGTGAGCTACACTTCATTAAGACTGTTTCCTTTTAATCCCCGTCAGTTAAGTTAAAGTGCCAAACTTTGTTAAACTGTACTTGTAAAAAGTTAAAGCCTTTAAAAGTTTTAGATCACAGCAGCTTTTTAAAACTCAAGCCTCAATGTAAAAAAAAAAGTGCAGCAATTTAGAAAATCAAATTAGTCAGAACTGAAAATAAATAAATAAATAAATAAATAAACATCTAATGAATTTATCGGTACCAGTCTTCCAGCTGCTAGATATTGTTGTGGTATTTAAGAGCACTGACATTTATTAAACATGACATCTTTAATAAAAATAAACAGAAAGTAGCAGCAACTTTCCTCTGTGAAGTTAAAACCAGTTTCTCTGGAGATGGGACGTTACGTAAAATGATCAGGTTTAGTTTGATCAAACCGGAGGAGCCATACTCAGTTACATACACGGCCAGAATGATATCCCTTGTTTGTCTGATGTGTCAAATTCTTCATATAAAAATATGAACGATCTTTTCCCAAAACATAAATCAAATAACAAATCCAACTTGCTCATAAAGAATTAAACTAAGATTGTGCAGTGAGTTATAGTTGCCAACAGACAAAGCTAATAACAGGAAATAAAGTTTTAAACAAAGATCTTGAGTGATCAGTTGGTCTCAACTTCTTCACTATATTTTAGCAGAATATCTGACATTTTGAAAAACGGTGTTACCATTTTTGTGCTTGTTTAAACTGAATAGCTACGGCAGCCTTTTTTAAAAAAAGACTGACTCGAACATTTACTCTACTAGTGCTGTAGATGTATATCTATATTTCTTTCTGAAAGTTTCATAAAAATCTGTCGTGTGGTTCATAATAAATTTTTTTAATGGGCTGATAAATTCAAAAAAGGTTCAATACAAATGAAAAATGCACTCAGGATCACAGATTTGGGCAAAAATGTTATCGCTCACGTGTTGCCCTTTATTCCTGAGAAAAATCTGACTGTTGCTCTCATGCACATTGGCTTCCAGTTAAATACAGGTAGTCCTTGGGTTACGACAGTGTCGAGTTACGACGTTTCGTGGTTACGACTCATCTCCCATTTACTATGAATAGCCTTATGCTGGTGAAGATTCTCAGTCGTCCAGGACATGATAAATCAAAAAAGGCGTTCAATACAGAACAACTGGACTTTATTTGTAAAAGAAGACGTTTCACTTCCCATCCGGGGAGCTTTATCAATTCAAGTGAGGAAAATGTGAAAGCGAGCGAAGTTATAAGACCTGTAAGGTCTGCTTTCACACACTGAACTTTGAATGGGTCACAGGCACGTGTTATCCCAAGTATGTGTGTGTTAGCTTCCAATTTACATATGTTGGTGCGTGTCAGTGGATCAGCCTGTATAACTTCGCTCGCTTTCACATTTTCCTCACTTGAATTGATAAAGCTCCCCGGATGGGAAGTGAAACGTCTTCTTTTACAAATAAAGTCCAGTTGTTCTGTATTGAACGCCTTTTTTGATATGAATAGCCTTATTTCGAGTTACGCGGGTTTACGTTATAAGCGTTGTAACGCAGAGGCCACTGCAGCATAAGAATACAGTATTGTACTGTACGCGGTGCAGCGGCGGAGGAATACTGTACTTTACTGTAAACGTGGTTTTACGTTATAAACGTCGTAACGCAGTGGCACAGCAGTGGAAAAGTACAGCGGCGGAGGCCTTACTGTAAACGCTCTGGGCCGAGGCGGACGGAGGTTTAACGTCGTAAACGGAATACATCGGATGACCAAGGTGGACGGCGGTTTTACGTCGTAAACAGAATACGGAATACGGCGGATGGACCGAGGCGGACGGAGGTTTTACGTCGTAAACGGAATACGGCGGATGGACTGAGGCGGACGGAGGTTTTATGTCGTAAACGGAATACAGCGGATGACCAAGGCGGACGGCGGTTTTACGTCGTATACGGAATACGGTGGATGGGCCGAGGAGGATGGTGGTTTTACGTCGTAAACGGAATACAGAACACGGCGGATGGACCGAGGCGGACGGCGGTTTTACGTCGTAAACGGAATATGGAATATGGTGGATAAACCGAGGCAGACGGTGGTTTTACATCGTAAACGGAATATGGAATACGGTGGATAAACCGAGGCGGACAGTGGTTTTACGTCGTAAACGTAATACGGAACACGGCGGATGGACCGAGGTGGACGGCGGTTTTACATCGTAAGCGGAACACGGCGGATGGACAAAGGCGGATGGCGGTTTTACGTTGTAAACGGAATACAGCGGATGACCAAGGCGGACGGCGGTTTTACGTCTTAAACGGAATACAGCGGATGGACTAAGGCGGACGGCGGTTTTACGTCGTAAACGGAATACGGTGGATGGACCGAGGCGGACGGAGGTTTTACGTCATAAACGGAATACGGAATATGGTTGATGGACCGAGGCGGACAGTGGTTTTACGTCGTAAACGGAATACGGAACACGGCGGATGGACCGAGGCGGATAGACCGAGGCGGATGGCGGTTTTACGTCATAAACGGAATACGGTGGATGGACTGAGGCGGACGGCGGTTTTACGTCGTAAACGGAATACGGAATACGATGGATGGACCGAGGCGGACAGTGGTTTTACGTCGAAAACGGAATACGGTGGATGGACCGAGGCGGACAGTGGTTTTACGTCATAAACGGAATACGGTGGATGGACCGAGGCGGACGGCGGTTTTACGTCGTAAACGGAATACGGCGGATGGACCGAGGCGGACGGAGGTTTTACGTCGTAAACGGAATACGGAATACGGTGGATGGACCGAGGTGGACAGTGGTTTTACGTCGTAAACGGAATACGGAACACGGCGGATGGACCGAGGCGGATGGCGGTTTTACGTCGTAAACGGAATACGGCGGATGGACCGAGGAGGACAGCGTCACCAGCATCCCAGTAGGCCATTAACTCTTTTTGCCCTTCATTATGGCTCCCAAACTTATGTGTTCTTTGAAAATTATGTAGGGTACTGTGTTAGGATAGGCTAAGTGCTTGGTAATACAGTACTGTACATGTATATGGTGCAGTATGTACGTATGTTCCGATTTACGTCGAAAATTGGTTTACGACGCCGTGTAGGAACAGATCTACGTCGTAAGTCGAGGACTACCTGTACCTCACAACTTTTTTGGCTGCAAATAATAATAATAATAATGTCATATTTTTGTCATCTATGCATGTTTCCACACAAGACGAAATTTGACTCTGCATTTAACCCAATCACCACCAGGTGGCAGCGGGCAGCTATAGAAAGCGCGCCGGGGAGCAGTTGTGATTAGATGTGCTGCTCAAACACACCACAAAACTATGCCGTGACTGGGGTTCGAACCAGGGTCCTCCGGATCCCAAGTCCAGTTCCCTTGCCACTACACCATCTTGGCCACATATCAGTCTTATCAGTATTAGAGGTCCCATCTTCATACATGTACTGTAGTTCCAAACACACCCCCCACTTTTTTTTTTACATCCCACAGCATCATTTTAACTTCTCCCAAAAAAAAAAAAAACCAGTGACTCTCACACTCTGAAACATTCGTGTGGTTGTGTGTTTGTGTGGGGTACTTGTGAGTCGTAAGCATCCAAGGAGAAACCCAAACCATGCATGCATCCATCCAGCAGCCTGCAGAGTCCGACCGCCCGGCGCGTTCGCATGCTCTGAGAAACACTGCAGCCCATGCTGCGTCGTGCTCAGGAGAAGAAACCGCACACAGAAAAACAGAGAGAGAGAGAGAAACCATGCAAACATTCATCAACCCCCCCACCAGATTAAGAAGAAAACAGTCCAAAGGAGGCTCAGAAGCAAGAGACTCTTTATTGAGTGCAAATCTCTACATGATAGAAAAGAAAAGGGAGAAAAGTTGTTCATTGCTTCTCAGATAAACAGAATTAGGGGGTGATTAGTTCAATACATTTGTATCTTCCATCACTATTTCTCTTTTTGATCTCACAAAACTGTACCGCGGAGGGAGGAAAGCAGAATGAAGGAACAGCTTGGGAAATTAATACGTTTTGGAAAACAAGGAGCTTCACGTAGCAGCTTAAATCACATGTAATTACAGTAGATTGTTTCATATTTGTCTGTCAGTGGAAAAGGATGAAAAAAACCCGATGTAAATGTTTAGTTTATGCGTTAGGATTTGAGTTATTCATAAATAAAATATCTGTTTTCAACTTGATGCTTGTTACAGTAACGCAGATCTGTCATGACGGAGTTGTCCACTCCTTTTCTGCATTTCAGCTCAGTCCTTAAACGCCTCCCTTTGATGCATAAAACAGCACAGCGTGGGTCACACGAAGGTGCACATGTCTTCTTATTCATGCCTTAAACGTGCCAGTGTAACTGTCATTAATCTTTAAACATTAAACGCAACATGTACTCCACACGAGAGAGGGCTGCATGAGTGGGTGTTAGTTCAACTCACATACAGTAAAGGTGGTAAGTTCCAGAGGAGACCTGTGCAAATAAATACTATTTCTAATATAAAGAGGTGAAAAGTAACAAGAGAACATCATAAACTTATTGCTTCTTGATTTTAGATTTGTGAGGACATTTTTCAGAGTTAATCCACAGCAGTCTCCTGTGTTAGTTTGTAATCTTCACACCAACCTGGTGGTTATCATGCTTTATGTTATGTCAGTAAAAGTTGTTGACATTTTTACCGAAGCTTATTAGCATGGCTAGCATGCCTCAAAACCAGAGAACAAAGCTAGCTGTAAGACCGGTTCAATCCGAACGACGGAGCATCTCTTTATGCGTTAAAACAATAAATCAGAGCTTAAGCGAGGCTCTGCAGAAAATCTGTTAAGATCTTCTTTGTTGCAAACAGCACTTTGAACAGCCTCAGTTTGGAGAAAAGAGTTTAAAGCTACATTTATGACTTCATGAGCATGCATCTGGGTAGTTTAAAGCTACATTTATTTACCTTACAGATTGGGGAATGATGACACATTCAATTCGACCTCAACCCATTTCAAATTTAGAAAACAGCTGGATTCATTAATTGTGTTGAGCCTGTTATTATCAGTGCAAACTGATAACAGAGAGTTTCTCTACTGGTGTAGATTCTCAGTCATTCAGAACATACATTTTATGCATCCAATGATGTAGCAACAACTACAGTTATTATATTACTGAGTCTAAATACTGTAATTTATTGAGATACAATCATTCAACCTCATGAAAATGATTGTAGCTGCAGTTTTTAGGGGTGTGAAGGGTCATTAAAGGGAAGATGTATGATTTTTTTATTAATAATGCATGTGCATGCACCTACATCAGTTGAACACCCATGAACTGATGCAATTTTTGGATTAACTCAAGATATGTCATAAAATTTAATTCATTTAATGATTATTCAAAGCGTCTGTGCGCAGAAATTATTATTATTTTTAAAGGGGACCTCAGATGGGTTTTTTAAATTTTTATGGTATTTCTGTGGGCTATCCAGACCCTATTCCTTCAATTTAATGCACAAAATAATTCTTAGATAATCAATTATACCCTTTTTAATTCTGCCATTTTTAACTTTCGTTTTGAACGACCGGTTTCTGATAGAAGTTCTGAAGTCCACGCCCTTCAAAGATCTGTTTACGCCCTCTGTAACAGCCAGTATCTGTAATGTGTTGTTGTTTTAAAATTAGCTCTTTTTTTATTACTCATTTGACTTACTGTTAGTGTTAACTTAAGATAACTTACCGAAACCCGTCTGAGCGCGCCGCAATTTGCTGCTCCTTTTAGCATTAGACCTCCCGAATCCGATGCTAATGTTAGCTTGTTCCTCTTCCGGTGTTCGCCAGCTCCGCTCGTTGCACGCGGCGATTTTGGGAGTTATCGCTGTTCCAGTCAAGACAACACAAAGTTCACCAAGTGTCTCCCGTAAATTAATCCGTAAGGAGAAGGTCCTCGCTGCTGCGAGGCTCCTGTGAGGCTTCAGTGAGGCTGTACAGTTGAAGCTCCGCTCCATCAAGCCAGAAGAGGGTCCCGTCGCAACCGGTCTCTACGCCGGGGTAGCCTGGCCCTCGCCTTCCTGCACAGCTCCGCTCAATTCTCATTTCCCTTCACTGCACAGTCTGGGACTTCACCCACCCACAAGGATTTCTCCGGTAGATTTTTGTTCGGACCAATCAGAGAACAGAAGGGGTGGAGTTTTGGACCCTAACCCACGCCCCCACCTGTCCCAGCGCGCAGAGCCCTATAAAAGGCTCTGCCAGCGCTCAGTCAGCGAGCAGCGGCATGTTCTCATTCAAAGCGATGCAGATATGTGACACAAATTTATTAATTTCCCCTTCTTAATCCCTTATCTGGAGTTTTCTTTTGTTTTTTGGGCCAAAAGTCAAGTTATCGCTCCCTTCTCCCTCCTCCTCCTCCTCCTCTCCGCTGAGTGCCACCTGTCCCGGCGCGCAGCCAGAGCCAGCGCGCAGCCGCGTTCTCATGCAAAGCGATGCAGGACTGTTTTATATTTGACACAAATGTGTTAATTTCCCCTTCTTAATCCCTTATCTGGAGTTTTCTTTTGTTTTTTTCCCCCAAAAGTTAAGTAATCGCTCCTTCGCCGTCCTCCTTCTCCTCCACCCTCCTGCTGAGTAAAATGAACACGGAAATGCCTCAGGTTGTCACGAGAGAATTAAACTCGGGTTTTAGTTGCTGACCGAGTCCCTGCAGATTTTCTGGTCTTTTGGTGAGCTGGACCAGCGATCCATGGTTTGATTTTATTGTATTAAAACGTTTTATTTCCATATAAACACTGAATTTGCGCAGCGAGAGAACTGCAAGAGGCGGAGCAGTTGTCAGTCAAGTTCACCAGAGCACGGGGGGTGGCTCTGAGGGGAGGGAGCAGAATGCTTTCCCTGTTCAAATTATCCAATGGTTTTGTTCCTCAGCAGAGGCTAACGCCTCCAGCAAGAAACGGTTTTCAATGGCTAGGTTCCAGACCCTTGTCTGAAGCGAAGTGAAGGACAGGGTATGGTTTCAACCAGGCTACGCCGGGGGTATGCTCGTTTAATTTTTGCCGGCGGCGCGTTGGGAGAGATCGCAAATACACTAAAAATTGAACTAAAACATAAAAATAACAATTATACTTTATTTATAAAGCCATTTAAAAAACCACAGCTGCAACAAAGTGCTGTACACATGAAATTAATAACATATAAACAAAAGATGAGATGAAATCATGAAAAACAACAGTCATGTGTTTAATACAGAAGTGGGTTGAGCCTAACATGGGGTTGCTAGGTGAGGGGCTGGACTCAGGTTGGGGTGGGTTGTCCTCTCGCTTGTGACGTCACAAGCGAGATTGATTTCCAGTTTATTTCAAAAACGAAACCTATATTATCACAGTAAAATAAATCTACTTAGAGTAAATAAACCACTGGGTGCATTTTTTTGGCCTTTGGACTGTTTTTTTATGAAGTAAATACCCAAAGTTGAGTAAAAAAAACATTAAAAAGTGAATTTTGAATGTGTGGTCCCCTTTAAATATCGTTTTAAAAAAAGTATACAGTAGTTTGTGTATGAACAACTACAGCAGTTTAAGCGACATCTAGTGTTCAAGAGGAAAACTGCAGCAGTGCTAAAATAAACTGGACTAACTCAAACTCAGCTGAATGTTTTGAGTGTGAATGGAAAGCACCAAAAATCTGATTAAATTATCGAGCTGGTCTGAGCAGCAGTGTAACAGGAGAAAAAAGTTTTGCTGATGTTTAAAATATCAATACTGTATTTTAAAAGTAGTTCATCAAAACACAACTTTAAAACCCTTTACTGTACAGGGATGAAAATTTGGTAATACATACACAGTGTTTACTTTTAGATACAAATGGTGGCAGTAGCAGTGAGCTGTAGCACTTCCTGCACAGCTTGTGGCACTTCTAGCAGAAAGATCCTGATAGTTTAACCAGAAAGTAA
>JBBPBX010003889.1:30492-53927 GCA_038048925.1 Garcialebias charrua | reverse complement strand
TAAGAAAAAGATTAAAACTATTTTGTTGAAAAAATACATATAAGTTAATTAATATCAAATAAATTCTAAACGGTAAATTTTGATGAGTTATGTATTTTGCTGTACAATGTATTATGTATAGATGATTATTGTTTGAATTGATAGTTTGAATTGATTTTGTTTAAGAAGGAGCCGATATGATAAGGAATTTTTCTTCTTCTGCTTCCTTTCATTTCATGTATTTTTTTATATATTTTTTTTATTGAAATTGTCTTTGTGTTTTAAAATTGAAACGAATAAATTAAATAAATAAATAAAAAATAAATGTAAAGATGCACTTCAATGGAAATGTGAGGACAGAATTCTATTAATCCAACTGAATGACAATGAAGATTTTAAAGTTTGTAATTGCTGGGACTGTGGTTGGGAGAGTTGCAGACTGTTTATTTATTTATTTGATTCTCCTTTAATTGTTTTAATTGTTATTGCATAGCAATTTGTCTTTTTAATCAATGATTGTATTTTATTCCTTTTGTGCTTTTTAATTTGTCTGTACAGCACTTTGATCCTGTGTGTTTTTTAAGTGCTTTATAAATAAAGCTGGATTAGAGTAATCCACTATGGTCTTGCTTGTATTAGCTGTTCGCTCATCAGACTTGTCAGAATCAAACTCTATTTCTCCAAAGTAAGATTGTCCAAAGTGCTATCCTCAGCAGGTAAGATAATAATTGTTTATAACTGTTCTATAAAACCCAGCTTCAACATTTCTGAACAATCCCTTTAAAAGCAGCTATTTTTTCTGCCTCTCCTGACTAAAATGTGCAACCACACACCTCACAGCTGGCTCTCGCATTTCAATCGTTCCTATGCAATTCCGTAAAGTTTAAAGTGGTGGCACGTGCTTTCAGTAAACTACGATCGACAAACGTTCATTAAAGAGATAGCTTTGGGACAACGGTGAAAATAAATCCCTGAAACAAGGCACTTGGATTTCATCTGAAGAAACAGAGAGGTGAGATCATGATTTGTTCCACTCGGGTTGCATCTTTCTTCATTGTATCAACCTGAAAGCTTTGATAGTTTCTACTCCGTACTCATACGCTCTATATAACAAATCTATACAAAATAGATCTATACAACTGTATACTGAAAATATCACTCAGGTAATAAATAAAAATGTACACACACAGTATGTAGATGTACATCTATGGGCTTTTCTCTACTGATTGGATTAAAAGAAAGGAGTGAAGGTTGAACTGATGCCTTGCACTTCTTCTTTCTCTTCTTTAAGGACTTACATTCAGAAATGTGTCAGTGAGGTCCCACAATGGAGGCAGTGCTAGTATTTCTAAACTTTAAAAAATAAAATAAAAATAAACAAAGGAGCCACTTTGTCCATGTCCAAAACTAGCCAAGTGCTCTTTGTACTTAATGTGTTAGCCAAGCTGCAGTCAGTCCTGCCACGAAGCTCGTTAGTGCCAACAGTAACCATCAACAATCAGCAGTTACACAGAGACTAGTGTGTTAGGGCTTTCTCTAGGGTGTTATGTGACTGGAGAGTGGCATAGCAGCACTGGTGGAGCGGTTGGTGTTCCCTGTGCCTGCTGTTGCTGCGCTGGGGTGGGGGATAACATACGGAGGCTGGAGGATCAGAGGGACTGGAGGGCAGCCTGGAGGAGGAGGAGGAGGTGGAGCGCTGCGGCATGGAAGAGGAGGTGGAGAGGCCCGTGCAAGTGCGGTCGCCGTGGCTGAGGTTCCTTTTGCGCTCGCGAACCAGCGCCCTCTGGTGGCGCTTCATCCGCTCCAGCTGCTCCTCTGCGGTCATCCGGCCTCGAGGCTGGCTGGTCGGGGGCTGCGGGGCCTCAGTGGGGGAGGACAGGAGCTCAAAGGCACTCTTTGGTCGTTCCTGGTGACACAAAGATGGAGAAAAGTTGAACAAAGAGCTGGAAGTATAATGAGCATAAAACCAGTTATGAACATAAAACCAGTTATGTGCACCACAAAGGAGTCTCTTTACCCAGTAATATTCAGTAAAATACACAAGATACACAAATACAATACAATAGCTACACAAACTTTTTGAAACTTGGTTGACTTTGCTGCCATTTCTCACAGCTAATGTAATGCCGGGTTCCCACCGAACGCGTCTTGAGCATCAAAAACGCTCCCAACGCACCGTGTTGGCCGCCTGTCAACAGATTTCTGTTCACACCGAAGACGCGCAGTGGGAGGAGCGTCTGGGTCCTTTTCCGGTCGGGTTTGTTTTGTTTTTGTACACCGGGCAGATAAAATCAGCTGTTCGTGAGCCTCGTTACTACTTGAGTGGGTTTTCTACGAGCCGAACTGCAGCTCCGAAAGTCTTTGTTGAGATTAAAACATTTTTTTAATGTTTGGGGTGATCGTACGCTTGAGCGGACAGCGGCAACTGTAAAAATGCCAAGTTTCTTACCGGAGGCTGGTTTCTTCATGGAGGCTCGTTGGGCTAAGTTTAAAAAGTCCAAAAAAGTCCCGTCGTCGTTGCATCATCACATAGCAGAGTCTCTCCTGATTGGTTGCTGGGACGTGGCAAGCAGCCAAAGTTCAAATATTTGAACTCCGGCAGCAGCTGCTTTTGGACGCGTCGCGTGCGAAAAAAACTGCCGCGCTGCTCAAAACGCGCCGCGTCACGCTTCACCGCTCCTCGACATACTTTCAATGTAAACCGGCCACTTCCGCTGCTCGAAACGCGTTTGGCGGGTAGCCGGCATAAGTATCAAGTAGAAAAATGAAGCCCTTCACTGTGAGGATCTGTGTCTCTGGTGTGTGTCTCCCTCTTGTGTTTGTTCCTCCTCCTCATGATCAGCTCCTGCCTCTGACACCTGTTGTCCTTACCCAGGTGTTTGTGTTTATCCCCTCGTTAGCATGTGCATATACAGGTGCTGGTCACAGCTGGTGACAGCTGAGACCCATGTCTTGCATACGTCTGTGCGTGGTGGTTCTTGAAGCACTGACTCCAGCTGCAGTCCACTCTTAGTGAATCTCTCCCACATTTTGGAATGTGTTTTGTTTCACCATCATTTCCAGGGTGTGGTTATCTCTATTGCTTGTACACTTTTTTCTACCACATCTTTTCCTTTCCTTCGCCTCTCTATTAATGTGTTTGGACACAGAGCTCTGTGAACAACCAGCCTCTTTAACAATTACCTTTTATGACATGCCCTCTAAGTGCAAGGTGTCAGTGGTCGTCTTTTGGACAACTGTCAAGTCAGCAGTCTTCTCCATGATTGTGTAGCCTACAGAACTAGACTGAGACCATTTAAAGGCCTTTGCAGGTGTTTTGAGTTAATTTGCGGATTAGACTGTGGCACCAGGTGTCTTCAATATTGAACCTTTTCACAATGTTAAAATTTTCTGAGATACTGAATTTGGGGCTTTCATTAGTTGTCATTATAATCATCAACATTAAAATAAATAAACATTTGAAATATATCAGTCTGTGTGTAATGAATGAAAATAATATATAAGTTTCACGTTTTGAACGGAATTACTGAAAAAATTCAACTTTTTCATGATATTCTAATTTTATGACCAGCACCTGTAAGTCTGCGTCTGTGTTCCTCGTTGTCTGGGTGTTTCCCTGACTAGTTCCATGTTCCAGCATCATGCAAGTTTGCTGCCCCGTCAGCCTTTTGTTTTCTTTAATAAATGATTTCTTATTACAAATCTCAGAGTCTCAGTGGTCTGCCTGCACTTGGGTTCAACATCTAACCATCAGACCATGTCATTTATTCTGTTGTAACAAGCAACAATCTGTTACTCAAATATGCCGCACCATCAGTGCTCACACTTTTACTGAAACCGAACAAGAAACCCTCGACTAACAGTGCTGATGACATCATCGTATTCTGATCAGAAAAGGTTTAAACCAGCTATAAGAAGCTAAACATTTGTTGTGTCCCACTCAGCTAATTGCAGCAGCTGATTAATTAAGCCCCTGGAACCTCACTCACCTTTGCTGCAGAGCTGCTGGGACCCCTCCTTAGCGTGACAAAGGAGGAGATGGAGCTGGACTGATTCATCTGAGACGTGGTGCCTGACGGACATAGTTCAACAGTTTGATTAAAGTCTCATTTACACAGTGAACAAGCAGCATAAATACAGTAACATGATGTAAATACAGTGTACCCCCAAAACTGCTAACTGCTACAAAGTAGTAGAGGTGCGTCTCAGTTTAACTTTTCCTTAATAAATGCACTTTGACAGTCAAATCAGCTGCATTTCGCCTGGACGGCGCAGTGAAGTGAAGATGATTTTGCTTCAGGCGAGCTGGACGAAGGTGGCATCTATGGCAAGCCGATTGTGTCATTAATAGCCACTTTTACCTATTACACGACACAACGGAATGCCATATCACTCAAGTGCCATCTAGTGGCTGAAATTGTAGTGTTCAATATTTTCAGTCAGAATGAATGAAAACGGTCATATCTCAGCTAAAAATTGGTTTATAAATATGGGGGAAAATCCATAAATACGTTGCTTCGTTGTATGTCGCAGGGCATGCAAATTATGCAACAAAAAAAAAAGACTTCTAGGCCGAAAAATACGATATTTAAAATGGCCACGACGTTGTTTCCAGTCAGATGTGCAGCACATCTATTTAAAGTGTGTGTGACATGATTTTGGAACTTTGCATAAAATGGCACAACATATATATCTTGTATCATTCAACTATGTTCGTTGTTGCAAACAAAATGATAAATTAATGAAAATTTGTTTCAAAGTGAGTTTAAAATTTGCGCCGTGTTTCTTCACGGGACATCCAGGTACTTCCGCATGCGACTTCTGTGACGTACGAACAGGAATGTCTCCTAGAACACCCCTTTTACATAACAATGGCGCACAATATAGAAACCGATGAATTTAGCAATCTAAGTTTAGATTTGAGCGATTTGTCTTCAGTTTGGGAAGCCGAAGTTAGTTCAGGGGGTTGAACAAGAAACAGCAGGTTCTGCCTTACCGTTCAGGTGGAGTGGAGCGAGGGGGGCTCCGAGGGGGACAGCTCTGTTTGTTTTGTCCTGTCTTGACGAAGTTTTTCATCTTTTGGGAAAGTGAAAAGGCTCACTTGTTCACTGATGATATTAGAACACCAAAATGCGACACAACGTAACGGCATTTTTCAAGTTATACAAAAAAAAAGTCGATCTTGCAGAAAATGAATATGCATTATCCTAGCAGACGCAGACTGACATTCCTGCACCTACGTCACAGACCTCGCATGCGGAAGTACCTGGATGTCCCGTGAAGAAACACAGCGCAAATTTTAAACTCACTTTGAAACAAATTTTCATTAATTTATCATTTTGTTTGCAACAACGAACATACCGTATTTTCCGCCCTATAAGTCGCACCAGTCCAATTATGTCCAATAAAGTGGAAAAATCCACGTATAAGTCGCACCGGCCTATAAGTCGCACCTCACGGCACAAAACGAGCACGCACAGCAACAACAGACCTGCATCTCTTTGATCTTTAAAGATAAACACATAAAAATATATTTTTGTTAGCTGACATTACAGTAAAAGTGTGTCTCAGTTTAACTTTTCTTGATAAATGCACTTTGCCGGTTAAAAACCGTTAAATTAAGTGACCATTTTTTGACCAAAGTGAAAAAAAAACGAAAAATCCACGTATAAGTCGCACCGGCCTATAAGTCGCAGGGCTTGGAAATGTATGCAAAAAGGTGCAACTTATAGGCCAGAAAATACGGTAGTTGAATGATACAAGATACTGTATATATGTTGTGCCATTTTATGCAAAGTTCCAAAATCATGTCACACAATCATGTCACACACACTTTAACTGTTCTTCCTCACACACCTTTACTCGGGTAATACTGGTAGTCGGCAGCGGCGCTCGTGTTCTGGTGGCTGCTTCCCGGCAGTTCTGGTTCACTCAGGTATGATCTCAAGTCCGACTGAAACACAAAACAAGAGGAAATCTGAATTTCTTCACAATAAATCAAAGACTCAAAAGTTTTTCAGTCTTGCAGAGACAAACTTCTACTAAAACAAAACGTAAAGACAGCCCCGCCCGACAGAATAAATTACCTTACAGTCTCCATTTGCAACGTACTGCCCACCCTCCCTGTCCCTCCTCCTCTCATCTGACTGGCGTTTGAGCCCTCGCACTGATGTGTGGCGGATGACCGAGGCCTCCTTGGGGAGGGGGGGCACCACTGGGGGTGTCTCCTCATAGTCGTAGAGGCGAGGCAGTGGTGGTCTGGGTGGGGCACTGTCCTCTGCCTGTGCAGACGGTAAATCAGGAAGGGATTTTATATTAACGCTGTGATGACGTTTAACACAGAGATGCTGGATTTGAAAAGTCAGGTGACACTCACCCACTTTGGCACGGTGCTGGGGGGCAATGTGTGGGAGAGGATGCTGGGGATGAAGCTGCGAGGAGGGGGGTGGACGTCTGCGCTGTGGGAAGGCACTGCTGGGTCCGGCAGCGAAGGCACTAATTTCCTGTCTGGTGTGATGTGCGAGTCCAGGAAAATCCAAAGTAAACAGATTTAAATTGAACTTTTATATTTGGGTCTTGCATAAATCGCAGGACAGTTACTGTATTTTCCGGAATATAGGTCACGGCTTTTTATCATTTTTGCATGCCCTGCGACCTATTTATGGCTTTTTATAAAATAAGCTGATTTGTAATCATTTATTAACAAAAATTAAACTGAGACACACTCTTACAATAATGTCAGCTAACAAATATATATTTTTAGGTGTTTATCCTGCTAAAATTATTCATTTATTAAAGAAAAGTTCAGCTCAGACACATATTTGCTATAATTTTTATCAAACAAATAATTGTTTTTAAGTGTTAATCTTCTTAAAAGCCTTGCTGTGCGCTCCTGTGGAAGAGACATTTGCAGCAGAGCTAAACACGGTCCACATTTTGACGTAGGTGCGACCTATATTCAGGTGCGACCTATATATGGATTTTTCCAAATTTTTGGCAATAATTGGACAATGCGACCTATATTCAGGTGCGACCTATATTCCAGAAAATACGGTATTCATGAATACAGAACATGTAAGTTACAGACGAGCATAATGAAGAAAAGGTCTTGTTTGAACGTGACTAACTTTAAATCTGCTGTGTAAGTACAACAGATTTGCTGCGGTTGTTCCCACCTGGGTTCTGGATGGAGTCGATGGTTATCTTGTAGTTGGCCTTGCTGGCACTGAGTCCCCCCATGACGTCCTCGATCCTCCACATCTCCCGCTTCATCTCTGTCTTTTCTTGCTATGTGGGGAAAAATGTGAAAAATAAATGTACATTTCACTCATTTTTCTTTGCTTTGGTAGATTCATGTCATCAATCTCTGTTGCATATAAACGCTTTAATGTGCTTTAATGGTGAAAAGTTCATCTTGGCTTATTTATTGTTGTATCATTGTTCACCGAAGCCATTTTTAAGTTTCAGGTGATAATCAAAAGGTTTTATTTTCCTTCAGGTCTCACCTGCGAGGTGTCGCTGTGGTTCATAAGTGCCTGCAGGGCAATCCTCAACTGCTCCACAGATGTTTCCAGCCTGTTGTACTCCTCCCAGGCATGGGCCATTTCCTGCAGAACCCGAGCAAATGCACACACACGAGGAACATTTGAGAACACGTTCTGCATGTTCTGGTTTTCTCTGATTGTTTACATCAATAGAAACATGTTTACATTTAATTAATTAATTTATTTATTTATTTATTTTATTTATTTCGAACAGACAGAAAAGACAATCAAGAAAGAAAAAGAAATAAAATAGGATAACACACAAAAAAGTTAATACAAATAATTATGCCCAAGTGACATGCAAATTTTATGTTTTCTGTTCGAAAAGGAGCAGGTAGAAGATACAATATCTTATAATGTCCTGCCCCTTTCATACTCATCAATTTATAATCAATTAACTGTCAAAATACCAAAACGAGACAACTTGTTTCCACTTTTCTTGATATTTAAAGATAAACAATTACAGTACTGTATTTAAACACTATTTATATCATCAATTGCATTTATAGACTTTAAAACACTCATCTTATAGAACATATTTTGCAATAAGCTCCTTTTTAAATCATTTTTTAAGCTGGTTTATATTTGTACTTTTTTTAAATTCATCATTCAATCCATTCCATACATTTACTCCACACACCGACAAACAAAAACTCTTCCTGGTTGTTCTAATACATTGTTTTTAAAAATGTCCTTCACCTCTTAAATTATAACCTCCCTCTCTGTCACAAAATATTTCTGTATATTGGGTGGAAGTTGATGATTTTTGACCTTAAACATGAATTGTACAGTTTTAAATGTTACAAGGTCCCTGAATTTCAGTATATTTGATTTAAAAAATAACTGGTTCGTGTGATCCCAATATCCCACTTTGAAGAGCGGAGACAGGAATAAAAGGAGATGGGACATAGAGCAAAGACGGAAGTAGCTAAGGCAAAGCAGAGGGCGTACAATGAGTTATATGGGAGACTGGACACTAAAGAGGGCGAGAAGGACTTGTACCGATTGGCAAGACAGAGGGATCAGGCTGGAAAGGATGTGCAGCAGGTTAGGCTTATTAAAGATGGGAATGGGAATGTTCTAACAAGTGAGGAGAGTGTGATGGGAAGATGGAAGGATTACTTTGAGGAGCTAATGAATGAAGAGAATGAAAGAGAAAGAAGAGTGGAGGTAATAGAAACTGTGGACCAGGAAGTGGGAAAGATTAGTGAGGGTGAAGTCCGGAAAGCTCTGAAAAGAATGAAGAAGGGGAAGGCAGTAGGACCTGATGACATACCAGTGGAGGTTTGGAAATGTCTTGGAGAGATGGCAGTGAGGTTTTTGACTCAAATATTTAATGGAATATTTGAGGGTGAGAAAATGCCTGAAGAATGGAGAAGAAGTGTGCTGGTTCCCATTTTTAAGAACAAGGGTGATGTACAGAGTTGTAGCAACTACAGGGGAATTAAGTTGATGAGCCACACAATGAAGATCTGGGAGAGAGTTGTGGAAGGAAGGCTTAGACAAGAGGTGACTATCTGTGAGCAGCAGTATGGTTTCATGCCAAGAAAGAGCACCACAGATGCCATCTTTGCTTTGAGGATGTTGATAGAGAAGTACAGAGAGGGTCAGAAAGAACTCCATTGTGTGTTTGTGGATTTAGAAAAAGCATATGACAGGGTGCCAAGAGAAGAGGTGTGGTATTGCATGAGGAAATCTGGAGTGGCAGATAAGTATGTTAGACTGGTACAGGACATGTATGAGGACAGCAGGACAGTGGTGAGATGTGCTGTAGGAGTGACAGATAGCTTCAAGGTGGCGGTGGGATTGCATCAAGGATCGGCTCTGAGCCCCTTCTTGTTTGTTCTGGTGATGGACCGACTAACAGATGAGGTCAGGCAGGAATCCCCATGGACTATGATGTTTGCAGATGACATTGTGATCTGTGGTGAGAATAGGGAACAGGTGGAAGACAACTTGGAGAGGTGGAGGTATGCACTTGAAAGAAGAGGAATGAAAGTCAGCCGTAGTAAGACAGAGTACATGTGTGTGAATGAGAGGGAGGCCAGTGGAACAGTGAGGCTACAAGGAGCAGAGGTCACAAAGGTGCAGGACTTCAAGTACTTGGGGTCCACTGTCCAGGAAAATGGGGAATGTGGTAAAGAGGTGAAAAAGAGAGTCCAGGCAGGATGGAGTGGATGGAGAAAAGTTTCAGGAGTGATTTGTGACAAAAAGGTGTCAGCAAAGGTCAAAGGAAAAGTTTACAAGACAGTGGTGAGACCAGCTATGTTGTATGGTCTGGAGACAGTGGCATTGACAAAAAGACAGGAGAAAGAACTGGAAGTAGCAGAAATGAAGATGCTGAGGTTCTCCTTAGGAGTGACAAGGATGGATAAGATCAGGAATGAGATCATCAGAGGTACAGCACATGTTAAACAACTGGGAGATAAAGTTAGGGAGGCCAGACTGAGATGGTTTGGACATGTCCAGAGGAGGGACAGTGGGTATATTGGTAGAAGGATGTTAGAAATGCAGCTGCCAGGAAAAAGACAAAGAGGGAGACCAAAGAGGAGATATATGGATGCAGTTAGAGAGGACATGAAGGTAGTTGGAGTGAGGACAGAGGATGCAGAGGACAGAGTGAGGTGGAGGAGGATGACTCGCTGTGGCGACCCCTGAAAAGGGAAAAGCCGAAAGAAGAAGAAGAAGATGTAATATTCAGATTTTTTTTTTGTATGACGTGTAACGAATGTAAATTTGTTTTGTATGTACCGGTATTCCCCCAAACTTCCACACAATATGTTAAATGTGGTACAATGAGTGTGTTATACAGAATAAACAAAAATTTGAAGTCCAGGACAAAACTAATTCCTCTCAGAACAGCAACACTTTTGGCTATTTTAGATTTTATTAGGCAGACCTGTGGTTTCCAACTACAGTAAATTTATCATCTAATATGACACCCAAAAAATTTATTTCATGGACTTGTTGTAAATCAACATTGTCAATAATTATTTTAATTAGATTATTTTCTTTATTTTTTTTAAATTTCCAAATATCATGAATTTAGTTTTATCTATATTAAGTGATAATTTATTGTTTTTGAACCACTGTTGTAGTTTTTTTTTTCATTTCTGTATTGACAACCTCTGAAAGTTGTTGAATGTTTTCTCCAGTACAGAAGATACTTGTATCATCTGCAAATATAATGTATTTTATAAGGTTTGATACTTTGACTATCAAAGTATCAATTGATAAATTAAACTCATAAAGGTTAACTGAAATGGAGTTTACCATTTCTGTGGCTCCATTATATAAAGTTTCTTACGCAGTTGGCACAGAACAAAACGTTTCCATTATGCCAGTACAAAGGTGCAGCAACATGAACACCCACAGTGTCACAGACAGGGAATGATACCGTGGACAGTCGGGATATTTGAGCTCTGATGGTCACCAGATCTTCTTGCAGGAGCCTCTGCTGGTAGGCGATCTTGTAGGCATGGGACGGCTGCTCCTGGTACTGCTCCATCTGCTGGTGGGACACGTCCAGTATTCTCTCCAACTTGTCCTAAGGGTGCAAGAGGTTGAGCATCGTGAGAGAAACATTAATCTTCAGAGTTTTTCTGTAAATATGCTCAGTTCTGCAGCTGTAAAGTGCCTCCTGGGTTCCTTTGAGATCTCACCTGGGACATTTTCTTGTCTCGTTAGTTCCCCCTGGCCATTTTGTAAAGGTGTTCTATTAGTTCTCAATTTTAGGTGTGAATTTTTTAAACGAGGAAGATGATCTGTATCCCCTATTTTTATTTTTAAATATATCCTTAGCTTGACTCACCCTTTTTTGTTTTGTTTTTATCACAGCTGGACAAAATAGACAAAATCTATAGATTTGCCTTCCCCTTAGCTAAACTGGACTCCATTTCCCACGTTGCTCTGAGGTATAGAACTGGTTCAACTTTTACGACTCACCGTTGTACTTTACTACCCTTGCTGGACTTAATTCACTCAATACAGGTAGTCCCCGGGTTACGACGGTCTCGACTTACGATGATTCGACTTTACGAATGCCTCCCATTGAAAAGCATTGTTTCAAGTTACGTGGTTTATGCGCCTTTACAAGAGAAACAAAACTTACAGGAGAAACAAAACCTACAGGAGGGAGGGGGGGCTTTACGTGCTGGAAACTTGAGACCTCAGGCAGAACGGAGCAGAGGAGGAGGTCAGGAGGGGCTAATATGCTAAATATGCTAACTCTGGACTGCTGGGCCGCATGTGGAAATACAGGAGACCTTATTGTTTTGAGCGGAGGGACAGCTGAGCAACGAGCTAACATGCTAACAGACGTTAATGTAAACACTGTGAAGCTGCAGGAAGCTCACCAGCTCCCAGTAAGAAATAACTATTTTTTTCCCTTCATTATGGCTTTGAATGTACAGTATGTGTTTTTTGATAATTATGTAGGGTAATGTGTTAGGATAGGCGAAGTGCTTGGTAAAAATACAGTACTATATGTATGAGGTGCCGTTTGGATGTATTTTCCGACTTACGACAATTTCCGTCTTACGAACGGGCGTAGGAACGGAACTGCGTCGTAACTCGGGGACCACCTGTATTTGAAGGATGAGGCGTTGGTATATTTTCATATACAAAGACATTTTAGGAAAATAATCATACTGTATTTATACTCCAAGTTCATTTCCCTACACAACACAGTCTCAGGGACAGCTGGCTGTGTTTCAAGGTACCCTTTGTGCGCACAAAGTCAGGAAAGATGAGTTTGTCCTATTTCGGCGCGTGGACTTGGAAAGATCTGCAGCTTAAGTTGACTTTGGAGTCTTTTATTCCTTTCTCTTGTTTTAAATAAATCAATCAAAAACTTTATTTCAGACACACATGGCCCATAGTAAACAAAACAAACACAAAAGATAACACCAACAAGACAATAAAAATAGAATGTTCATACATTTCCAAATAAATCAAGGCACCAGTGATTCCACAGACTAGAAGATAACCTAACCGGGGGTTTGTCGGAGTATAAATTATGCTATTTACAGTCTGTTAGCCTACACACACATCTGTACATAAAATTTCGAAGCACAGCTGCACAAGTTGGTACATTGGCATTTACAAATATCGGACTGGCACTATTCCATCGCGGCAACTTAAGCAGCATCCTCATGCCATCATTGTACGACACCTGAAGTTTATGCATACTGCTTTTTCTATAATGCTGCCACAGATGGGCAGTACTGTATACAGTACATTGGAGTACAATACAGTATGCTTTAAAGAGTGCCATTTTTACAGACACTGAGCACAGAGAACTTCCGAAGAAGCATATTAGCTTGTACATATTGCATACAACGCTGCCTGCAAATGTTAAACAAAAACTGTCAGAGGTTTTAGTCACATCTTGCACCTGTAATGTTTAAGTGTCTTAAATTGTGCTATTTTTTTTAAAACTTGCATTATATTGTAAGTATTTTACCACTACTGTTACTGTTATAAGACTATTGCTGTATTTCTTTCTAATGGCTTGTTTGAACCTTGCACATATGGGCCTGTCCCAATAAAAAAATTTACTGGGCGAATAATTGTCTCAGAAATTATTGCGATAAACGATAACATTGTTTGGAATTGGACAATAATTAGTGATTATTGTCCAATTTAAGAAGAAATGTTTGTAAACTTGTTTTGCATGCAGTACCTTCTTTTGACCACCGGATGGCAGTATAAGATTGTTTGAACCGAAGGATGGATAGTGAGGGAGCGAGCAGCGTGGGACGGAAACCCCTTGACGTGACATGGGCTGTCTCTCTTCGGTTCTCAAAACGGCAGATGCTCGGTGTGGTTTGAGCTCTTTATTTTTCAAACAAATCTTTTGATAAAAAAATCATTAAACAAGCTCTCAGCTTCTTTTTGTAGAGAAAAACTTTTTAAACAAAGAATTTTGGAGGTTCGACACGACAGAGGAATTTTCCCGAGGTCGGCCTGTTAGCTTAGCTCGTAGCTTAGTTTCTCAGCTTAGCTGCTTTTAACGATCCAAAAACACGATTTTGGATCGTTAAAATGGATTTTAAAGAGAAAAGAGAAAGGGAGGGGTCAGTGAAGAGCACCGGAGTTGACCATTTTTATTTATCACGCACTTGATTTATTTATTGTTCATTGTGACAGGCCTAGTTGCACATTGCCCAGGACATCCCTGTAAGAGGTTTACAAAACAACAACAACTAAAATATTAATAATAATGTTAATTCTAGAATGAATCCAGAACCACAGTCTAACTGACATGTTTGTTCTTACTTTGAAACGTTTGTGTCTGTAAATCCTTCAGACTCAGAGGTCAGACAGTCTGACAGAGGGTTTACCTTGTCGTCCTTCAAGGAGCCGATTCTGGCCTCCAGGTCTTTGAGGATCTTATCCTGCTCACATAACCGACTCAGCTTCACCTGCAGGGGGAGGCACAGAGTTGAGAAGGCAGGAACATGAAGGGAGAGCTTATCAGAGAGTGTGACTGTGCAGTGATCTTTCATAATTAAATGGTCTATTTATTTAATTAAAACTTTTTTTTTCCCTGTGGCTGCAGTGACCGTGTGCAGGAATGTGAATCTGGATGTAAAATGTGGTCTCCAAATGCTCGTTTTAACTCCTATCTACTAGTTAGAGAACAAGTTCTGCAGTCTTGTTTTTTTGTAAACATGTTAATGAATAAAAGCATTTAACAACATGGGTGCAACCATGTGAGGTAAGTTCAGATAATAAATAATTATCTTTCCATTAGAACCATTGAGCCTAAAGGCAACGGTGGAGTCACCTGTGCACCCCGAGGTAAGACAACAACAGTAATTACACAGTAATATTGACAGAACAGTTTATTCAATCAACTACATTATTTATCTCAAGTGGTTTCCATGGTGATGCCGTTGTTGGATCTTCATTGCAGACAAAATGTGCATAAATAATTGAAACAGCTGCGTGTGAGGGGAATCAACAAGAAATAGTTTTAAAAGAGCAAACACAAGCCGGAAAAGAAAATTGTTTGAAAAAAAGAAACAAATGAAAGAATTTAGGCTTTTTCTCAAAAATAAATAAAATAACTGCCTGGATCCTGCTTGTTACCTTAAAGCCAAGACTAAACACTGACAAACAGCACATTGTCACATTTCATTTTTTGTTTAGCCGTTGCTCCTGGGGTCGTTTTCACACGTGATAGTCAGGTAGACTTGGTTCGATTTGGAACAAAAATTCAAAACATTTGTTACATTTGCAGTTGGTGCGGTTCACATTCACACTGCACTGAGTCAATCGAACCAACCTGTTCCCCCCCTCGCCTGAGGTGGTGCTGCACCAAGAACTACTGAAGGAAACTACACAAAAACCTCTGACAAAGACACTGAGCGTAACTTACTTCTGAAAATAAAAACTAAAATGGAGTGACATCAAATTTTTGAGGTTTTAGGATTTCTGTTTTGTCTGTGGCTCATGTGCCCAACATTTTTCAACAATGGACTCATCACGAGCAGAAGATGAAGCACAAGACCGTGGAGAATGTTTTTCACACAAGGTGGCTGACAGCTCCGTATGAGGTATGAGAAATGTGCCTTTGTTTTGGTTGTATTTACACAGAATGCCCTGCACTGTAGCCACTTCCTGCTTTTGGAGTGGTCTCTGGTCCTCTTGCATTCACACTGCATTCAAAGTAACTGCACCAGAGTTCACTTCAACCGAACCGAGACCTAGGTATTTAGACAGACCAGAGTTCACATTTTTGGTCCAAATCAGAGTTTGATTGCACATTCACACCTCCCCAAACGAACTGCACTTTCTAGGCAAATGGACTAGAGTTCGATTAACGCGGACTAAACAGAACTGGTGTGAATGCACCCTTTAATCAAACTCTGGTCCGCCTAAATACCTAGGTCTTGGTTCGGTTGAGTTTATTTCCAGAAGTAATTGCGCTCAGTGTCTTCTTCAGAGGTTTTCGTGTTGTTTCCTTCAGTAATTCTTGGTACAGTATCACCACAGGCGGCTTGATTGACTCAGTGCAGTGTAGAGCTGTCATTTCTAACCTGAACCTGGAGCTCGGCCCTGCCCAACCCAAATTCAGACCGGGCCAGGTCATAATAATGTGCTTAATGCGTGGGCCAGGTCGGTGTCAGGCTTTTGATTGCGTTATGGACACGTGTGGCCGACAGCTTGCCATACAATCACCAGCCGATCGCGGCCATTTGACCACATGCTGACTGGCCGGTTGAAAGAGGTAAAAAGTTCAATTAAGCTTCAGATGGACTACTGCCAGTGATTCATCAGTCCAAATGGACGTTCATTCAGCTGCGGCACTCAGCGGACGCGCACGGCCGACGACCCAAACAGGTGAGATCACAAAATATCTGACATGTCAGAGCAGGATCCAATGCAGGCAGAAGCAGAAGAAGCATTTAAAGGTATTGTGACATGATTTTGTAAATTTGAATATTTGTCAGAACATATATATCTTATATCATTGAGCTCTGGTCGTTTTTGCATAATAAATTATAAATATATTAAAATTTCATTCCAATTTATGGTAATTTTTTACCATAAATTCTCTGGGACACGCCCCGTGAATTAATGCAAATCTTCATGTGACGTACACGTGGGCACTGGGCATAAGGCGGAGCCTGGCTTGCCCCTTTGTTTGGTGAAAGATCGACTCTTTTTTTTTTTGGTGTAACTTGAAAAATGCTGTCACGTTGTAGCGCATTTGGGTGTTCTAATATCAGCAGTGAACAAGTGAGCCTTCACAAATTCCCAAAAGATGAGAAACTTTGCCTAGAATGGAAGTACAGAGAACTTGTGACCGATGGGTTCCTGAGAGTCCTATGTCTGCAGCGACCATCTTACTGCCTATCAGGTACGAGCTGTTGTTTGTTTTTATTTGGGGAGAGTCTATTAATGAGAGTTTTGGATGATTTACTGTTTAAAAAAGATATATGTCAGACGTGAGGTCTATCTGCCGACATCTGCTTGCTAACAGACATTAGCATAGTCCCGAGTCAACACGGAGTGCTATTTAGGTATTTTTAAATTATGTCGGCGCAATCAGGTACGATCTGTTGTTTGTTTTTATTTGGGGAGAGTCTATTAATGAGAGTTTTGGATGATTTACTGTCTTAAAATGATAGATCTCAAACGCAATCGGACATGCTCAAAGCCACGAAGCTCCCTGCACGTTTTTTTAAAGCTGAATCGTAAAAGTTAATAAGTTTTCCATTAATAGAGTATACAATAAAATGATTTGAGCAAGATTAAAACTTCTACTGCTTATATTGACCTTCCAAAACTGAAGACAAATCGCTTAGATCAACACTAGAAATGCTGCACTCGTCTGAGTCGACATGCTCCGCCATTATTAATTACATGCGCGTTGAGCAGCGGCTCCCCACGTGTACGTCAAATGACGGTTTTGCGGAATGCACGGAATTTTAGGGGCGTGTCCCAGAGAAATGACTACCATAACTTGGAATAAAAATTTAATATATTTATAATTTATTATGCAAAAACGACCAGAGCTCAATGATATAAGATATATATGTTCTGACAAATATTCAAATTTACAAAATCATGTCACAATCCCTTTAATGCGCCTTGATAGCTTCTCAGCTCCGTTCTTCTGCCCCCTTTACTCAGTCGCACGCGTCCGCCAACCGTTAATAATAGTCAGTGGTATAAGCTTAACTAAAAATGTCAGTTTTTTTTTTTCATGTTAGAACCTGTAATTACTGTTAACTTGTCGGATCGGGTGAGGTTTGGAGATGATGGCTACAGCCTGGGGCCGGGTTGGATTTTTTTGGACCTGAGTGCAACTTTAGTGCAGTGTGAATGCGAACTGGACCAGCTGAAAATGTAAACAAATGTTTCGAATTCTGGTCCACAATCAAACTGAGTCTACCGGACTATCAGGTGTGAAAACGACCAGTTTCTCCTCCACTGTATCTGACAGTCAGAGCTACAAACTAGAATTTTATTTGTTCTTTTCTGGAGGGGAGAAAATAGTACAAAAAAACAAACTTTTTTTTAAAAATAACTTTTTCTTCTAATTTCCACGTCATGATCCCTGAAGAGGGAACAGCCAAAAGAAAAGGAAAAAGAAGAGGTTCTCTTTTAATTTGCATAGGTCCATAGAGAAAATGTATTTATAAATCTTATATTTCATTAAATGAGTTTCCAACGTTTTACAATTACAGTAGATTAAACTAGGGATGCACCAATCCACTTTATTGCACTTCCGATACCGATATTTGATGTTTAGTATCGATCTATACCGATGTGATTCAGAAAAACTGTGATCAAGTAACTTAAAACATGTTTTTTAAACACAGACATAAATGTACTGAATTACAAATTTATTGAAAACTCTGCACCAGTACAGCACACTTAAACACACCAGTAGTTTCACAAGCTTGGTCAAACGTGTCAAAACACAACTTTAATTTGTTCAGTCAGTGCAACTATGAGTATAACATCCAATGTAACATAAATAATAATAAAGATACTGAAACTGACAGAAACAATAGGCTGACAACTTCGGTCAAACATGAAAAAATAAACTTCAACAAACCTTTCAAATGGTTCAGAAATTCTAAATATAATGTAGAATAAATAATAAAGGAGGTGAAATAAGAGGAAAAGGCAATAGCTTCACTAGCTTGGTTGGCAGATTTTTAAAATAAACAGCAATCAGCTCCTGTTCTTATGGATCGGTCACATTGTCACAGATACCCGATCGAGAGTTTTTTCTGTATCCGTACCGACACCAATACAAATATCGGATCGGTGCATCTCTACCAACACCCGCTCAAGATTTATTTATTTATTTTTATCGATATTGGTATCGATATTAATATCGGATTGTTGCATTTCTAGATCAAATCTTTTGATAATCAGATTATCAAAAACATCTTTGACATCAAAAGGATATATGTCATATCAAATAAACTTATTAGTGAAATTAGAAACTATAGTGAATTATTTGTTGAGAGAAGATCTGTACGAGTTATTAGTCTAATACTTACATCCACGTCACTTTCTGCAACTTTCACAGGTTTCCCTGATTCCTTCAATGTCTGACTTCCAGCTACCTGTAAATAAAAAAATTCTCATGTTAGTTATGTGCTAAAACAAACTGCTGCACTATGTTGTACTAAGGAAGTGTAGAAAACAGAGAGCGGCTGTAAACCACTTCAAGGCAAAAGGGCGAACTACTGTATCTGCGATGACCTCTTGCCTTTAGGAACATGACAGTACGAGTGACTTCTGGCACACAAAATCAGCTCTTGTCATGAACAACACAGTGGCTATGGAGACTTTGAAGCTCTGCACAAAATGATACACCTTTAACAATTTGCTTTACAGGTGCTCAATTTAAATCTAAATGGGTTCCACCTGCTAGTTTAACAGGACAGTATACAGGAGTCCCTCGTTTATCGCAGGGGATCCGTACCCTGAAGCCCCGCGGTAAGTGAAAAACAGTGAAGTAGAAACAGTAGTACAAGTAGTAAGTAGTAGTTTAATTTATTATTTATATAGATACAGGTCCTTCTACAAAAATTTGCATATTGTGATAAAGGTCATCATTTTCCATAATGTAATGATAAAAATGAAACTTTCATATATTTTAGATTCATTGCACACCAACTGAAATATTTCAGGTCTTTTATTGTTTTAATACTGATGATTTTGGCATACAGCTCATGAAAACCCAAAATTCCAATCTCAAAAAATTAGCATATCATGAAAAGGTTCTCTAAACGAGCTATTAACCTAATCATCTGAATCAACAAATTAACTCTAAACACCTGCAAAAGATTCCTGAGGCTTTTAAAAACTCCCAGCCTGGTTCATTACTCAAAACCGCAATCATGGGTAAGACTGCCGACCTGACTGCTGTCCAGAAGGCCATCATTGACACCCTCAAGCAAGAGGGTAAGACACAGAAAGAAATTTCTGAACGAATAGGCTGTTCCCAGAGTGCTGTATCAAGGCACCTCAGTGGGAAGTCTGTGGGAAGGGAAAAGTGTGGCAGAAAACGCTGCACAACGAGAAGAGGTGACCGGACCCTGAGGAAGATTGTGGAGAAGGGCCGATTCCAGAGCCACCGTGCACAGGCGTGTGCAGGAAATGGGCTACAGGTGCCGCATTCCCCAGGTCAAGCCACTTTTGAACCAGAAACAGCGGCAGAAGCGCCTGACCTGGACTACAGAGAAGCAGCACTGGACTGTTGCTCAGTGGTCCAAAGTACTTTTTTCGGATGAAAGCAAAGTTTGCATGTCATTCGGAAATCAAGGTGCCAGAGTCTGGAGGAAGACTGGGGAGAAGGAAATGCCAAAATGCCAGAAGTCCAGTGTCAAGTACCCACAGTCAGTGATGGTCTGGGGTGCCATGTCAGCTGCTGGTGTTGGTCCACTGTGTTTTATCAAGGGCAGGGTCAATGCAGCTAGCTATCAGGAGATTTTGGAGCACTTCATGCTTCCATCTGCTGAAAAGCTTTATGGAGATGAAGATTTCATTTTTCAGCACGACCTGGCACCTGCTCACAGTGCCAAAACCACTGGTAAATGGTTTACTGACCATGGTATTACTGTGCTCAATTGGCCTGCCAACTCTCCTGACCTGAACCCCATAGAGAATCTGTGGGATATTGTGAAGAGAAAGTTGAGAGATGCAAGACCCAACACTCTGGATGAGCTTAAGGCCGCTATCGAAGCATCCTGGGCCTCCATGACACCTCAGCAGTGCCACAGGCTGATTGCCTCCATGCCACACCGCATTGAAGCAGTCATTTCTGCAAAAGGATTCCCGACCAAGTATTGAGTGCATAACTGAACATAATTATTTGAAGGTTGACTTTTTTGTATTAAAAACACTTTTCTTTTATTGGTCGGATGAAATATGCTAATTCTTTGAGACATGAATTTTGGGTTTTCATGAGCTGTATGCCAAAATCATCAGTATTAATAATAATAATAATAATGAATTCCATTTATAATGCACTTTTCATTAATAAAAATCTCAAAGTGCTACAAAGTGTAAAAAAGCAAAGATCAAAATAAAATAAGTGATAAAATCAAATAAAATCAATAATAATATCGACTAAGATCAAAGATAAAATCATGTGATGCAGATTAGGCTTGCTTAAAAAATAAATAAAATAAAACAAGTGATAAAATCAAGTAAAATCAATAATGATATCAGCTAAGATCAAAGATAAAATCATGTGGAGGCAGAATAGGCTTGCTTAAAAAGAAAGGTCTTTATGCTGCTTTTAAAGTCAACCAGTGACTGTGGAGCTCTCAGGTCGTCAGGGAGGGAGTTCCACAGGCGGGGGGCAGCCACACAGAATGCTCGGTCTCCCATGGTCCTCAATTTGGTCCGAGGAATATGAAGGAAATTACTGTTCTGTGATCGTAGAGACCGGGTGGATGAATATGGTGCAAGAATGTCCTTTAGATAGTCAGGTGAAGTGCCGTGCAAGCATTGATGGGTAATGAGAGCAGTTTTGTACTGAATTCTGTAGGTGACAGGAAGCCAATGGAGGTTATGGAGAATGGGTGTAATATGTTCAAATTTACGAACTCTCAACAGAATCCTTGCTGCACTGTTTTGAATGTATTGAAGTTTCTGAAGGTTTTTGCCAGGGATACCAATAAACAGGGAGTTGCAGTAGTCGAGCCTGGAGGAGACAAAGGCATGGACGAGTTTCTCAGCATCAGGAAAAGTCAGAGATGGGCGAAGTCTGGAGATGTTTCGAAGATGGAAGAAGCAGGTTTTAAACAGATGCTTAATGTGATTTTCAAATGTAAGATGAGAGTCCATTTTTATTCCAAGATTTGTAACAGAGGTGGAGAGATTAAAACAATAAAAGACCTGAAATATTTCAGTTGGTGTGCAATGAATCTAAAATATATGAAAGTTTCATTTTTATCATTACATTATGGAAAATAATTACCTTTATCACAATATGCTAGTTATTTGAGACGGACCTGTATATATTAAAGTGTTTTAAACCCTTCCCACACTCTTGTAACATTCTAAACAATGGTTCTAAATCTAAACGCTCTAAGAACACAGAATGTCATGATTTCAGCTCCCTGCCAATGCTCTTGGCCACACCCACTTCTCCGCTGCAGAGCGGAGGTCTGACACGCTGCAGGAGGGAGCTTCTCCCTGCACATGTGGGCTGCATACAGGTGCACCAGGTGCTAAATCATTTAAAATCATTTATTTTGAATAAAAATTCCATGCCGATCGTGCAGCTCATCCATCAATCAGCCGATTTTGTGTCATGTTCAATCTTGCTTTGAAAAACCGTGATAGAGCGGGTCGGCGAAAAACAAACCGTGAGGTAGCGAGGGACTACTGTATTACCAGCATTTAAAGCGCAACAAAATTTACTGGCAAAAGCTTTTTCTTACGCCTGAAAAGTATTTAGCGGAACACAATTTTGCAACTTCACAGCATTGAGGTGGTGTGCAGCGTTTCAGAGATGATGGTAAAAGCAGCTGGCTTTTCAACCACCGGGCCACAGCCACAGCCACAACACATGCACTGCCGAGCCATCCCATGCCCAGAATCCAACAGCATTGTTAACACTGCCATATGTAAGAGGTGGGGGTGATGTCAAAGGTCGTATGGAGAACATATGATGCTGATGGATATGTGAATACCATGCTGTAAAGCGATGGCATGGACTTTCTGTTACACAGACTCTTGAAATAAGCACGATCACGTATACTGAGAGACTGATCTCTACCACAGTACGAACATGCACAAGCAGGAATGCACAGATACCTCTTGTTTCAGAATATTTACCGGACACAGACACACACACACACATACAGACCGACACATTGAGCTTACGTTCATTAGAGGCCTGAGAGGCCCAGCAGTGCAGTGCAGTAGTAAACTGTGAACTGCGAGGATCAGCGGCTCTAGAGCTCTGATCTGTGAGTCAAGAATCACAGAGACACAGAGCCGTGCTCTGGGTGAAACGCTTATGAAACAGTCAAGAGCTAGATGATTACGTTTTAGTCTTTGGGAGAGTTTAGTTTCACTCAGAGGCCTGAACATCTTCAGTAACAGCTGCAGCGATCGGTTCAACAGAAGAAGTGGTCGTCAACAAGAAACACCAAACGTTGAAACTTGAGCAGTTCAAATCAGAGACAGTCCAGTGGAAGTTGGAAATGTTCTCTCACCTTAAGATCCAAATACTCCAAGTCCTTCTTTAGTTGCATGTATGTGTCATCCACCTGAAAGGTGGAAAACATGTGAGTGTATTAGAGATTTGTGCAAACAGGAATTAAATTTATGATCTAGATCGTAGGTGGGCAACATCTTTTTTTCTCTCCAAAGGGCCACATCAAGACATTTAAAACAATCAAAGGGCCGCAAAAGAAGACCTTTTTCAGGCTTTGTCTTATTACAGCATAGTTAGCATGCTTTATAAAACATGTCTTTCCAATATACTTTAGGAATAAAGTAGTCCCTCGCTACGTCATGGTTAATTTATCACGGACTCGCTCTATAGCGGTTTTTCAAAATAAGATTGGACATGACACACACTTGGCTGATCATTGGATGAGCCGCACAATTGGAATGGAATTTTTATTCAAAATAAATTATTTTAAATTATTTAGCACCTGCTGCACATTTGGGCAGCTCACACTGCAGGATAAACTTCCTGCTGCAGCTGATCAGCTGATCTCTGTGCAGAGCGGAGAAGTGGGCGTGGCCAAGAGCGCTTCCAGTTGGCTGAGTGCAGACAAGGCAGGGAGCTGAAATCATGACATTCTATCTCTTTTAGAGCATTTAGAAACATTGGTTAGAATATTGCAAGAGTGTGGGAAGAGTTTAAAACGTCTTTATACACACACATATATACAGTCACATATATATATA
>JBBPBX010003888.1:59718-74622 GCA_038048925.1 Garcialebias charrua | reverse complement strand
TACTCCAGTGAGATTGGTGTGGAATAGTAGCCAAACGTACAAAGGTCTCAGTTTGAATGAGATCCTCATCAAAGGTCCTGACGTCCTGAACCCGATTAGAGCTGTCCTGCTGAGGTTCAGAACTGGTGTCTATGCTGCGCTTGGTGACATTCGTAAGATGTACAATTCTGTCTGGTTGGAAGATCGAGAGGTCCACTTGCACAGGTTTTTGTGGCGTGACACTGAAGACGCAGAAATAGAAGATTATGCTATAACCAGAGTCAACATTGGAGATAAACCTGCTGGTTGCATAGCCCAAGTTGCCATGCGAGAAACCGCAAATTTACCTGCATTCAAGCGCTTTAAAGAAGAAAGCCTGTTTGCTCCTCTGTTCAAGCCTTGTCTGAATCCAGTCCAGAGCCTTTCCAAACAGTCCCGTCGGTTCTATCGAGTGGTGCAAAAAATGAATCCGTTGTCCGTCCGGGAGGTCTGTTAGAGTCATCCACAGATGACGTTGGGCAATGACCACCTCAGCCATGCATCTGCCCTGTGCAATGGTTGCAGTCCCTATCATGCGGAGCACAAAGTCTGTTGCCCTGCAGGCTTCCTCCAGCACTTCGGTGGCAGCCTGCTTGTCTGTCGTCACCTGGAGCTCCTGTCGTTTTTCAGCCAGGTACGCCTGCATCATCGCGGACGCATTCATTGTGCGCGCTGCGAGGCCTTGAGCCCTGTAGCATTTCTCGAGCTAAGTAGCTGAGGCTCGACGGGCTTTACTAGGCAGAGTCAGTTTTGTTCCAGGAGACCTGGGGGCCAAATGAGATGCAAGCGTGTCCTCCATTTGTGACATGTTGGCTATTCCTGCTGCCTCCATTCCAGCCACGTCGAGGAACTGTGAGAGCGGGAGCAGCATAGGAGCCCTAGGCTCAGGCCAGGTGCGAGTCAGCTCTATGAGGAAATCCGAGAAGATGGGCATCTTGTGCCTCATTGTAGATTGCTGCTTAGCGTAAAAATAATTTCCTGCCAACCTCGTGACTTGTTGACGGGGTGGAGGTTCGGGCCACGGGATCTGCAGCACGTCCGCCTCTCTGCGTCACAAGTCGAACAGAGCGGGATTCAAAGTGTCAGTCTCCGGGAGCACAGGCGCCGGGATGTGAGAGAGGTCCCCCTCCTCCCCGTCGTACTCGTTGTCAGCTTCGTCACCAGAAAATTCACCTGAAGCTGTTAGCGAGATCTCATCCGCGTTCTTCATGCCTCGAGTGTCAAAGTCGGCTGTCGAGTCCCCGATGGGAGCCGCCACATCTGGGCTGTCACCCCATTCGACTCGAGTACTGTCCTCCAAAACCATGCTCTCAAGCTCCAGCGTGGGAGTGAGAGTCTCAGTGAGGTCCGGGTCTGTTGGCGCCGCAGCTGTGCCCATGGCTTTGGCCACGAAGTCCACCCGGTGCCTCCTCACCACCTCCAGCATCTGGCTGCAGTGTGGGCAGGAGTCGGGCGCGTCCAGCGCCATTTTCGCGTGCAACATTCCTAGGCAGACAGGACAGGCCTCGTGGATGTCTGTCGCAGAGACGGAAAAACCGTAGCCGCTAGGGCAGGCGCACGAGGTTGGGCTCGCCGTCCTGCTAGCCTTTTTCGGAAATCTCGGCTTTCGCTTTCCTTTCTCTGGAGCCATCTCCGAGAAAAAACAAGCAAGTCTTTCCAAAATTCTTTTTTGAGACTTCTCCTCCGTCACGTCACTTTTGCTGGCTAGCCTACTACGACTTAGCAGGGTAGCGATGTGACGCTGTTAGCGCCGTCGAGCGAAGCAGTCTGCGAAGAGAAGAAAAACTTCGGGGTTAAGGAAAAATGTGCCGGACTAGCTTTCACCAGCCCAGCAGTACGCAGGATAAATTCTCTGTACGTTCAGCGTAGGGAGAAAGCTCACCTCTGGTCGAGTGATGAACAACAGAGAAGTCCCACGAAGAGATGAGAAGTTCAGGTTTAAGCGAGGTGAAGGGCAAAAAGAGAAAGTAGGATGGGCGTCCGCATCTTAAGTACCCAGAGGGTGGGGTCTCTGGGGTGATGCTGACGCCTCCTGCCGTTAAGGCGTGATTGTATTCCTTCAAGTAATCGTGCGGGGGCGCAATTTCCCATAGCAATAGTGTTGCACCGAGTGACTGACTGAAAAGGGAACTTTAACAGCTAGTGATACTGTAACTGAAAATTAAAGTATTTTCCCTCAAATTTGAAGGGATTTTTTCCTTATCGACTATAGTCTCCCAGCAGTTGCAGATACCACCCTAACCTGACCTGAGTGTTCTTGGCCTCTGGAAGGAGTACCCAGAAACAGAGTTCCCAGAAAGATAGAAAAAAAATGTGCACAAGTGGTACATGCAAACTCCACTCAGAAAGTTTCCAGACAAGTTTGAGACCTGTGGTGCAACAGTACCAACTACTTTTTTTGACAGCTTAAATGCAAGATAATACAATATTCAATGTGTTTTGCTTGTGTTTTTACTCCAAATACACAAAACATTATGATTTTATTTATTTTTTTACAGATAGAAAAAGGAACCCTAGGTATCTAAAAGGAAAAACAGGCCAGCTTCTAACGGAGTGGGTGTTTTGTATTTTTTTCAGTTTCATACTTGTTAAAGGCTCATATGTTTTATGATGACCCTGGTAAAGATAAGCTGAAACGCAGAACTGAAACGATAAAGTTTGTCCCTATAAACTGCAAATATGGCTTGAGTCTTGACCTTTGATTTGTGTTTTTTCTGTACTCACTAATGCACCATGTATGTGCTGGGAAAAAAATAATAAAATCACTGTTTGTTTACTGCAATAAAATTAAACTGACACTTTAACTCAAGGTGGCTAAAAGGTTATGTGATATATAGAAGGATTTAAAAACATGTTTGAATTGTTGTTAGAATTGCAGCGACCAGAGTATACAGAGCTCATGTGTTCCTGTTTGACACTGACATTCACTTTTACTGTATTCATCAGATTTATGTTGCATTATCTGCCTGCTTCATAGGCTGTTGTAGCAGGTCCCCGGGGTCAAAAGAGCTGAAGATGTGTAGATGTTTTTCTTTCTTTTGTTGTACTAGTTCAACTCTCTGAAAGTGCAACGGACACTTGACATAAGGGAAATAAATCAGAAGAAAAACAACATAAACCAAACCTATGTTACTGGCAAAGTGGATAACTACTTGCTGACACTGAGTTTACTGCAAAAATAAGAAAATGAAAGAAAAATGGTTAAAAACACACATAATGGACATCCCTGCAGCGTTGCTTCTTGCCCCCAATTAGTCTGCACCTCTGATTTCTCCATATGTAGCGTATTTGAAATACCCCTACAGTTTTATTGCACGTTCAACAAACAGCTACCTGCAATTTGCCCAGGAGCTCTCACCGTGCACAGCTCCTACTCTGTTTAACAGTAATTGGATGACTACTTTAAAGTATTAAAAAGCTCTTTAAGCACACTCACATACTACGTGCTTTAAGCTGTGTTTTACTAGTTTGATTGCCACAGCAGTCACCTCACTTAATTGAACTGACTTGAAGATGAGTGAAACTCTCCCTCTTGTTGCGTGAATGTTTTATTGTGATCCATTTTTCTTCTGTACGTTTTTCAGCATGTTTCTCGTTCTACAATTTTTGTTCTATTTCAACAAATCATAAAACAAAATGTTCAGCTCTTTTTGGAGAAGGATGCTTTTTTATTGGTGCAACAAAATGTTTGAAATATTTGGACTTTTCTGCCATTGTTTCCCTATAGAAAGTGAATTTAGTTAATTTTACATCCTTCAAATGTTTAAATCTGTTTACATCCTTTTACAGCTCCTTTCACATACCATACGATACCATTTTATTTATAGAGCACTTAAAACTGCGACAAGGCCAACCAAAGTGCTGTACAAACAAACAAAAAAAACAGGCAACACACACAATGAAGTACAAACAATAGACATAAAAACGTTGCAGATCATAAATATAGCGACCAAACACAGATCATCAGGTGCTGAAAGCAACAAAATAGTAATGAGTCTTTAAACAGGATTTGAAAACCAAGAGGGAGGGGGCCTGTCTGATGAGCAGAGGTAACTCGATCCAAAGTCTTGGGCCTGCTACAGAGAAGGCCCTGTCACCTCTATGCTTAAGATGAGTTCCTGGAACTGTTAGAAGTAACTGGTCCGCTGACCCGAGAGCACGTGGTGGGACATACAGCTGTAGCAAATCAGAGATGGGGTGGGTGGCGATGGGGGTGAGACTGTTCAGCAGTTTGTAGACATACAGGAGAATTTTGAACTGGATTTGAAGATGAACTGGTAGCCAGTGCATGGAGGCCAAGACTGGTGTAATTTGCTCTCTTTTGCCTGTACTGGTTAAAAATTCGGGCTGCTGCGTTCTGAACCAGTTGTAATTGTGCAATGGGGGTCTGACTAATACCAAACAGGAGCGAATTGCAGTAATCAAGCCTAGATGTAATGAATGTGTGTACAGTATTACTAAAAATGTACTGTCTCCAGGTTATTTTTGTATTATATGGGCTTCAGCTTAGATAGTTGCCTCAGCTGAAAAAAACAGGATTTAAAGTGTATCTTTCATGTTAGTTTTTTGGGCAGAAAAATAATATTTAGAGGTAATACAGTAATTTTGATAATCCTCCCTGCTTTCCAAATTAATAGCAAGAGCCTTACAGCCACAGATCAGGGGGAAATCCCAGAGTCTAAAAAAAACGCGCGGTTTTGGAGTCACGTGACAGTGACGTAGGAGGAGGAGGGGGAGAAGAAGGTGTCAAAGGTTGTTGTATTGAATTGTATTGAAGCGAAAAAGGTCCAATAATGGTTAATATTTGTGTGTGCGGGGGTTGTTCAAACTCCAGTTTGTCTGGACATCGTGTCCATCGATTTCCTGCACAAAAAAACCCAGCTTTCAGAGCTTGGGTGAGGTTTGTCCGGTTAAAAAGGCAGGATTTCACCAACAGAAGCGTCTCGTACAACTCTGTGATTTGTAGTGCGCACTTCCGTCAGGATGATTACAACTACAGCGACTTGAACGAACACAGGATGGGTTTTAGAAGTAAGGACAAGATCAGGCTGAAATCCGCTGCAGTTCCATCAGTTCACAGCAGAGGGACCGTCAGAAGCGAGCAAGATCCACCGGGACCGAGTGCTGCTGCTCTAACAACAATGGCCGCCGCCAGCAGCAGTCTCTCCAGAGCTTCGTGTCGTCCAGCAGCTCGTAAATTGGAAGTAGCCAGGGTATGTTTTTGAAGAACGTTTCTTGGCAGAATATAATTTTATTTGTTTTTTGGTTGAAATGGTTGAAAGTGGTTTAGGAGCTATAAAGCTGAACTTTACCGAAGCTAGCTAGACACGATAGCATGTCTTAAAAAATGAATAAAAAATCGAATTTCATCACAAATGTCATCTATAGGTCATCAGTCAGTAAAAAAAACACATATAATTACTGTCTGGCAGCAGAAAAAATATCCACCGAGGGGTTTTGGAGGTATAAATTTCTAAATGCACAGAGCTAACTCAATGCTAACTCCACTCGGTTGCGTCTTAAAAAATGAATAAAAAATCGAATTTCATCACAAATGTCATCTATAGGTCATCAGTCAGTAAATAAAAACACATATTACTGTCTGGCAGCAGAAAAAATATCCACCGAGGGGTTTCTTAGCTATTTATAACGTTATAAACAGAAAGAAAATGAATGCTAACCGAGACGACTCCGTCTCAAAACACGAATAAAAAAATCGAATTTTATCTCAAATGTCATACAGGGCATCAGTTTGTATATTGTATATATTTGGCAGAACTTTTTTTTGTTTAAAATGGAATTATATAAAGTATGAAAGTAATGTCTATACATAATGTCCATGTTTTAAAATAATGTGTGCAGCTAAGTATAAAATTCAGAGACCGCACTACCTCTCTATATGTTCAAATGAAACGTTATTATACATTATCATAAAAATTATGTCCTGCTCTAATCTTGGTGGGTAAGATAATAAATTTCATGAGAGGTTCCTATCCAAAAAAGAAAAAAAAAACTAACTACAGTAGTAAATAACTATTAAATTATTTGTTTGTGCTTGTTTTACAGATTATTACAAAATTTAGTAGTTCTTTAAATGTAATTGGGGCCCAATTTTACTTTATATTTGTTGAAAATATTTTTTTTCATTACAGATTGCTGCTGGCTGCTCTCCATTACAACAGCAATGGCAACAGAGACATAGCCAGAACAAAGGACGGTGTGGAGAGATACTCAGTTTGCTATCCACGCTTTAAGAAAGGTGGATGGTCTGTGCGTCCAGTGAAAGACGAGCCAACCTATGGTAAAACGATTTCTGGTTAGGAGATTTTCTGTTTATGTATATCTGCCTCCTAATTGAATTTGTATGATTACAGACTATGCGACAGCACTACTCCGGAAGCTGCAGGAGACCTATAACAGGAACCCTCAACTGCTGAGCGGTGCAATACCTGCAGAGAGGTCAGCTGATCCTGGACCACTGGCAGCTGTGTGGGACAGAGTGGACAAGCAAGAGGCTGTTGGGCAGTATGTCAGAAAATCAAGGTTTTCAGCACAGGTATATTTAGGTCATTATTTACAGAATTGGTTTACAGGGACAATTTGCATGTGTCAAGGAAACTTCTGAAATGTAATTACTCAACTGTAGTTTACCACTTACTCATTTGATGTAACACTTTAGGCTGTACAGTTTGAAAAGTAAAATTTATCATTGAAAAAATTGCTGTCTATTACAAATGACATCATATAATGTTTATATGTTTGACACAATGTAAATAACTGCCAAGCAACTTTCAAATGTTTTCATACAATTTTATTATGTACAACTTATAATTTCAGAGGGATGCTAGTCCAAACTAGGCCATTGGAAGCCGTTGTAGTGTCCTGCTCCATCTGGGAAGGCTGCTCTGATGGTGTTCACCACACAAGACGGCAGAGGCTTGCGTATGTGGCGCCCAAGGATGCCATGGCTCCAACGAACCATCTGCCGATAGGCAATATAACGAAATTGTCTGCAATATAAAAAATAATAACATTGTCAACAATGTCCCTTTAATTTTTTAGATTTTGTCTAAAACTTTTGTCCACAGCCTTATAGTTTTGAGCCAGCAGCTAGAAGTGAAAACAGAAGTAACAGAGCTAATCTAATGAGAAGTATATTTATAACAACTAAAGAAGAGCTAAATAACATTTACCTTGAATACATGCCCAGATATGAGAACCCTGTATGCTTTTACTCAAAACGATAAGGCTGTGGACCCTCAGTATTGATCCTGTGTGCAATCTCATATTCAGGATCTGTCGCCTCCTCCTGGTGCGACGCCATATCTTTCTTAGCTAAAGCAGGGCTATTTAGGCTATAAAGGGCTATTTATTTTAGTTACTAAGGAACGTTCTGATAACTGTAATTTTGTGCAGTAAACAATTTGTCCTACTCAACGTGTTCTTTATTTATATGTGATGCCTTGAAACAAAAGTCTATAATTATGATATTGTAGAAAATATATGTTCTTACTCATTTAACTGCAGACGTATTGGCCCATGCTGCTCTCTAAATGTGTGATAGGCCAGCCTTAGTACATAGGGGTTCAAACAGCAGCCCGCAAATCCAGGATGGCCAGTGACACAGAGGATGTGAGGTGCTGGGGGATTCAGACTGAGCAAGAGCTGCTTGAAAGGTTCCAGTTCCTGACAGCACACACTTTGGATGACTTGGTCCATTGGTACACAGTGTCCACACTGACACCTGAGTATGCATTACATAATGAGGAGAAAAAGTAATGAAAATTATGGTGTGATCTTGAGAGATTTTTTACACACATTTAAATAAAATTAGGTTTATTTGTATTTAAATGCAGCAATAATATTAGACATGGGATTTGCAATGTTCATAAATTGCAAAAGTCCCAAATTGGATCAGAAAAAAATGTTTAGGGAGCTAAACATTAGGCTAATGTAGTTAAATCCATCAGTGGTGTAATTAATGCTGTATCTGTATATTTAGGCTATATATAAATATAAACCATTTTTAGCTTTAGGTAGTATATATCTAGAAGTTATTTGGCTAGATATTTGATGTAATAGAGATGACATATTTTTGTCAAAACAACTTCACATTAAAAAAAAATTCTTACCAGTTAGCATTTCCAAGTCTGTGACCATTTTCATGTTCCCACATTTCAATAGCTCTTCTTTCACCATTTAGATTAGCTCTGTTACTTCTGTTTTCACTTCTAGCTGCTGGCTCAAAACTATAAGGCTGTGGACCTCCAGTATTGATCCTGTGTGCAATCTCATATTCAGGATCTGTCGCCGCCTCCTGGTGCGACGCCATATCTTTCTTAGCTAAAGCACGACCTTTCCCCTCCTGTGATGTCACTTCCGGTTTGCCGCTGAGGGTGCTATTTTTAGACAGAGTAGCAAGGGAAGACAAAAAAAGGTAGTAGTAGCACATTTTATTTTGAGATATGAAACGTATTTTTGATGAAAATTGGAGTTTTAGACATGTTAGGATGAAAAGGCAACTACATGTGTTTAAAGTGAAAGATACGCTTTAACTATCATGTTTACATGGCTGTTGAGTTTCATGGAAGGGCCCATTATCACTCCCAAATTTGTGACTTTTTGTTTTCCAGACAGGGCTAGAGCAGAAAGGTCGATGCAGTGGTTCGTGATTGTGTCGTTGGGAGGGAACAACATGGCTTCAGATTTCTTTTCATTGAAACTTAAGAAATGTAAAGCCATCCAGTCCCTGATGTCAGCCAGGCAGTCGAGCAGATGTTGAATACAGCATGTACCATTGTGTCTTAGGGGGAAGTAAATTTGACAGTCATTGGCGTAGAAGTGGAAAGGTATGTTGTGTTTCCGGAAAATAGCACCAAGTGGCTGCAGGTATAAGGAGAAAAGGAAAGGACCCAGGATGGACCCCTGCGGAACCCCCCATTTTAAGAGCCGCCACTGCAGAACTAAAATCATTGATGGAAACACAAAAGGATCTGTCAGAGGTAGGATCTGAACCAATTGAGGGCTGACCCTGTGATGCCCACCCACTGCTCCAACCTAGCAATGAGGATCTCATGGTCAATGATGTCAAAGGGGGATGTAAGGTCCAATAGGACAAGCAGCACAGAGTCACCAGTGTCTGTGGATAAGAAGATGTCATTAAAAATCTTCAGTAGGGCAGTTTCAGTGCTGTGGAGAGGTTTAAAGCCAGATTGGAATAACTCAAGGACAGCGTGATCCTCCAGGAAGCACTTCAACTGGGACTCAACTCTTTTCTCTAGAAGTTTAGATACAAATGGGAGTCTGGAGACAGGCCTGAAGTTAGATACTACTGAAGGGTCAAGATTTGTTTGTTTTTTCAGGAGAGGTTGAACAGCAGCATGTTTTAATGTTTTTGGCACCACACCAGTGGATAAACTGCTATTTACAATAGCAAGAATGGACGGACCTAGAGCAGGAAAAACCTCCTTTAGTAGTCGATGGGGGACCACATCAAAGGGGGAACCACATGGTTTCAGGCTGCACATGACCTGCTCTAGAGAAAATCACATTTCATTCTGCTTCAGCTTCTTTCAGCTTCCTTGTGCAAATTTAAAAATTTCAGCTACTTCCTGCTATTTTCAGCTGTTTTTCAGCTGTTTTGTGATCCTTTTAAGATTCTTTCTGCTAACTACAACCTTTTTGCGCTTCTAACATCTTGTGTTCCTTTCAGCCTTTTTTTTCTTTCATTTTTCAGCTTTTTCTGCTATCTCAGCTACATTGAAGATGTTTTTTAAACATATTTTAGCTTTTTCAGATAATTCCACATTTTTGATGTAATTTCAGCTCTCTTCTACTCTAATTTCTGCTTGTTTAAACTTATTTCACCAAATATGTGTTCTTCCTGCTTGCTTCTCCTAATTTTGGCTTGTTCTTCCATTTCAGTTCTCAGCAAGTTCTTCTGCAACAAGCATTCACACTGAATTTTCACAGGAAATGAAATTTCTCTAGTTATGTTTGGTTTCATTGCAAAAAAGTAAACCTATCCTGGCATACTCTGAACAACAATTAAATATTACTGTCATTTGAAAAGCATTTATTAGTTGCAACTGATTGCAAGTCATGAATGCATGATTCTCAGTAACCTAACCCTTAGTCAGCAGCTGCTGAGACATATAAAGCTCATTCAAGCAAAATGTGCTGCCCATATGTCAGGGAACAAGCTAGAAACAACTGTAAAATTTGTTTTTACAAATCACAGATACTAGAAAGCCACTTGTTGTGTATTTAAATGTTATGACACAAGACAAGGATACTGATTGAAGTAAGAGCAACTCTATTCTCTTTTTACCTCCAGCTGTTAAAACAGATGGGCCATAGTTTGATGCTATGAGCAGAATAGTCATTTTATTTAAGAGATGAAAAAAGAAGGGCTAAAATGTCGCAGGAACAACGTTTCAATCTCACCTTCACAGTACTAGCTAGAGTGTGAGTACATGTAGTATGTTCCATTGTATATATACCTAAAATGTTGGAAATTTGAAATGGAATGATGATAAAAGTGTGAATACAGAGAGTGGTTCTGATGGAGGCAGCCAGCCCATAAACACATGGTGGCTGCTGATGCCTTTAATCAGAACTGAATTTAACCAGACCTCTTTCAGAGTCAGTCTCGCAATCATAAGCTCCCATTAGACTCCATTGATGTGTACGTGTGAAGGGTGCGCAACATTAAGAACCCAGATAGTGTTTGGGAGTGGGATTGGTTGCTAAAATCCTCGAAAATCATTTTACGCTGCTCTAAATGCATCACAAACAGGTGGTGAAGTAATGAGAAATAATGTGAAGTAAATCTTTTTCCTCTAATGACTAGAAGCTAAAATGGTGTTTCCAAAAAACAAAACTAACAGAAACAAATAAACAAAAAACAAAATGTGAATTTAATCAGATAAAAAAGTGTCTAGTTCAGATGAATGTAACAAAAAAAGAAGATATATCTGCAATATATAAATGTTTTGTTTTCATAAGAATTATATTATTTATAACTCAAAAATGTATGTTGCAACACAAGGATCACACATATGTGATTAACCTGTTATTTTCACAAGATACAGAGGAAATAAATGTTAAAATTCAACCCTACTATTTCTTGCAGAAGCTCATGTTGCCCACTGCCTTTCATCTAATGTTGATAAAACATAAAGTTGTATTTTGGGTTAAATCTTAAAAAAAAACATTATGCATAGTCCCGTGCAATATCTCAAGATGTGTTCAGAGTATGTGCTGTTCATTACACTCAGGTACTAATTCAGAAAATTTTAGCTCAGTATCTGTAAAACTGACTGGAGTACAGTAGTCCCTTGATTATTGTGGGGTTACATTCCAAACACCACAGTGATAGGTGAAATGCAAAGAATGCTATATTTATTTTAGTATTTATATATGTTTTAAGGCTCCCTTTCAGTCTGGTCTCTCAGTGCAACATACTTGCTATGGGAATTGCGCCCCCGCGCAATTACCTGAAGGAATATACTCACGCCTTTATGGCTAGGGGCGTCACCGCCGCGCCAGAGGCATCGCCCTCTGGGTACTTAAGCGGCTTGCGCCTCTCCATCTTTCTCTTTTTGCCCTTCACCTCGCTTAGACCTGAACTACCTCTTCGCGGGACTTCTCTGTTGCTTCATCGCTCAAACAGAGGTGAGCTTGCTCCCTACACAGAGCGCACAGAGAATTATTCCTGCGTACTGCTGGGCTAGCGAAAGCTAGTCCGGCACTTTTCTATAACCCCAAAGTATTTTCTTCTCCTCTCCCTACAGGTTGCTTTGCTCAACGGCGCTACCTACGCCACAAGAAAAAAGCTATCTCGCTAACTTCTAGCGAGCTAGCCAGCGAAAGCGACGCGACGGAGGAGACATTTCAAGAAAAAAGAAAGACGATTCTGGAAGGACTCACTCACCTCATCTCGGACATGCCTCCGGAGAAAGGAAAACGAAAGGCGAGACTTCCAAGGAAAACCAACGGGACGGCGAGTCCAACTTCGCGTGCCTGTCCCAGCAGTTGTGGCTTTTCCCTCGCAGCAACGGACACCCACGAGGCCTGTCTAGTCTGCTTGGGAATGCTTCATGCAAAAACAGCACTGGATACGCCTGACTTTTGCCCACACTGCAGCCTCATGATGGATGCGGTGCTGCAGCATCGGGTTGACCTCGTCGCCAAAGCCATGGGCTCTTCAGCGACACCAGCCGACGCGGACACCACAAAGCCCCTCATTCCCACGCCGGAGTTGGAGAACATGGCTCTACATGACAGCACACGTGTCGAATAGGGCGACAGCCCTGACGTGCTGGCTCCCATGGTGGACCTAACAGTCGAATTCGACACCCGGGGCATGATGAACGAGGATGAGATCTCGATTTCAGCCTCGGGCAAATTTTCAATGGAGGAGGCGGACGTGGAGAGGATCAGGGTGAAGACCTCTCCCAGACCCCAGTACCTGTGCTCCCAGAAACTGACTTTTCCATCCCTGCTCTGTTCGACTTGTGCCACAGAGCAGCGGACGCGTTGCACATCCCATGGCCTGAACCTCCGCCTCGCCAACAGGTCCCGAGGCTGGCAGGAAACTATTTTTACTCGAAGCAGCAGGCCGCCACGAGGCAAAAGATGCCCGTGTTCCCAGACTTTCTGACCGAACTAACGCGCACCTGGACTCAGCCATAAGCCCCTATGCTTCTCCCCCTCTCACAGTTCCTCGACGTGGATGGGATGGATGAAGTGGGAATAGCTAACGTGCCTCAAATCGAGGACACACTAGCGTCTCACCTGGCTCCTAAATAATCAGGAACAAAACCAACTCTTCCCAGCAAGGCTTGTCGAGCCTTAGCGTCTCTACTCGAGAAATGCTACAGAGCTCAGGGACTCGCGGCACGCGCCATGAACGCGTCCGCGTTAATGCAGGCTTACCTACAGGAAAAGCTGCAACAGTTCCAAACAACAACGGAAAAGCAGGTGGCTGCCGAGTTGCTTGATGAAGCTCGCAGAGCAACAGACTTTGTACTCCGTATGATGGGGACAGCTGATGTTGCACAGGGCAGGGGGATGGCAGAAGTGGTCATCGCGATCCGCCACCTCTGGATGACTTTAACGGATCTCCCGGAGGGACAGAAGGTGCCTTTTCTCCACCACTCGATAGAGCCGGCGGGATTATTTGGTAAAGCTTTGGAGCGAATTCAGACCAAGCTGGACCAAAGACGCAGACAGGCGGAAGCTCTCTGGGTGGGCATTCCCCGGAGAAGCTTCGCTCCCCCCCAAGGGAGTCTGCTGGTAGCAGACCTGCGCAGTCTCGGCACCATTCGGCAACCCGTGCCCCACCGCAGAAGCGGCCAGCATATGAGGAGGAGCCCAGGCAAAGACCCCCGCAGGGCCCACCTTGTACCGAGCACGCATGGAGCAAAAACAGGGTTGTCCCCCACCAGGCGACCAAGCAAAGGGCCTCCTCTGCGAATCGTGACAACTGACAGAAACGTGCCTGATGAACCAGGTCCACGTTCCCACATTACAGGGTCACCCGCCCACGTGGTAACGGGAATGATCCCTTCATGTCTAGACTTTGCTTGTAACACAGTACAATCAGCTGGTTTATTTACAGCATACACAAATCATGCTCTATCTGGTGTGAGTCACATAAAATCATGTACGTCATTGCACATAAGCACCAATAAAGTTCATGAAACAACTCCTCTCTGTTTTATTGACCAAAAAACAACAACAACAACAACACAAATCAGGTCTTTCTGACCTGGAAGCCGTCATAAAGAGAGAGGGCCTTTTTCCACCTCTCTTTCACGGCCCACGGGGTATTAGCATAATTGATAAACCCTAGCAGAGTGCCTTTGCAATGAGCAGACACAGAGGTGTCTGCAACCCCCCCCCCCCACACCTCTCAGGAAGACAGGTGGGGAGGGTCACGTGCTCAAGCCCCTAGTTCCATTGTGAACAAAGGGAGAGCCAATACACTAACCAGACGATTACGTGACATGTCCGCACCTCAGAGAGGCAAGCTGACAGAGTCTGACAACAGGGGGGCTACATCAGACGCCTTCAGGCAGCTACAAATTTCATACCTCCACAACAATGACTGTGTTCAGCCTGTTATGGATGAAAACATGTCAGAGCCGAATCAGATCTCTCTTCCTGTTTTCCAAGAGGGACTAAGCTCTTCATCATCAAATAATCTAAAGTCTGCCAAACCAAAAGGAACACCCCCACGCTCTCACGGTGGCAGCTGCTCCTTTGTTATTAATGAGGGACATGTAATTCCCGAGCATTACTCAGACAGCACGTATCCTCCCGTTGCATGCTGATCCAAAACTGCTTTCAAAAATGATTCCCCCAGAGGATGACACACGGACCTCGGTTGATTAACCTGGTACCAACGCTCCATTAAAGCCAAGGACCAGTAAACTGGACCATCCCAGGAAACGGATTGGAGTTAGGAGATCTGCTCGTTTACATAACTCGCAGCCTCACAACAGGACTCCAAATTTAGAGGAGGAAAATATATTTTCCGCTCCAAACCTGTCGAATAAAATTGACAGGTTACATCGCATGGGCGTAGCCAGGGGGGGTTCGCCCGGTTCGAACGAACCGCCCACTTTGCCTATGAAGTCCCGCCTGCAACTCCCGCGAGACTGTGAGGGGAAGACAACGTTCACTCTGTCCTGGCTTGGAAGGCAACACGGTGGATTCAAATGGTAAAATTACATTGTGGTTTTTGATTCAACTGTTCATTTGTGTATTTTAAGTAGTACTGTTGATGTTAGAGAGATTAGAAGTGGGTCACGTTTTTATAAGATATGGGCCTGGGGTAATGCTAAAACATGCTAGGCTATAGCTAAGCTAAGTAGCAAC
>JBBPBX010003888.1:38855-58003 GCA_038048925.1 Garcialebias charrua | reverse complement strand
TGTTCCTGCTCCAGGACAGGTCCTTCGAGACGTGCACTCCCAGGAACTTGGTGCTGTCCACTCTCTCCACTGCGGTGCTGTTGATGGTCAGAGGGGCATGTTGTGCATCCCTCTTCCTGAAGTCCACAACAATCTCCTTTGTCTTCTCCACGTTGAGAGTGAGATTGTTGTGTCCGCACCACAAGGCCAAGCGGCTCACCTCGTTCCTGTAGTCCGTCTCATCGTTGTTGCTGATGAGACCCACCACTGTTGTGTCGTCCGCAAACTTGATGAAGTGGTTGGAGCTGTACGATGGTGTGCAGTCGTGTGTTAGCAGGGTGAATAGAAGGGGGCTCAGCACACATCCTTGTGGGGCCCCTGTGTTCAATGTGATGGTGCTAGATGTGTTACTCCCGATCCGTACTGTCTGTGGTCTCCCGGTCAGGAAGTCTAGCAGCCAGTTACACATTGAGGTGTTCAGCCCCAGACTGTCCAGTTTATGGATGAGCTGTTGGGGGATGATGGTGTTGAATGCCGAGCTGAAGTCGATGAACAGCATTCTAACATAAGAGTCCTTCGTGTCCAGATGTGTGAGAGCTGTGTGGAGGGCAGAGGAGATGGCATCGTCGGTTGAGCGATTAGGTCGGTATGCAAATTGGAAGGGATCCAGGGAGGCAGGGAGGACAGATGTGATGCTTTTCATGACTAGCCGTTCAAAGCACTTCATCAGGATGGGGGTGAGTGCTACTGGGCGATAGTCATTGAGGCATGCGGGCGTTGCCTTCTTTGGGACAGGGATGATGGTGGTGGCTTTGAAACAGGTGGGGACGATGGCCTGACTCAGCGAGATGTTAAAGATGTCCGTGAAGACCGCTGCGAGTTCCCCTGCACAGTCTTTCAGCACACGACCAGGTATGTTGTCAGGACCAGAGGCCTTCCGGGCGTTAATCTTGATGAATGAACGCCTTACGCTGTCTGAGGACAGCGCCAGCACCTGGCCATCAGGAGAGGGGGGGAATTTTTGTGCGGGTGTGCTGTTACTTCTCTTGCCAGATCAAAAGTGCATCAGCGGTGGATTAACTTCCACCTCCGGTTTCATCTCAATCATTTCACACATGCCATCAAAATGGGTAGAGGGCGTCTCACACTTCTAGTAACTTAAAAGTGTTGAAAGGAAGGGTATTGAGGCAGTTGCTTAAAAAAATGATAGGTGGTTACAAAAATATGCATGCTTGACATAAATTAAAAAAGTTAAACTGGAATTAAAAAAAGATAGGCATGATGGATACCTATGCACTTTCCCTAATTATTCCCTAATTAGTTTTTAAAACTATAATTTAACTTTTCTTTCAGTCAGGATGAGCAAGGGTCTTAACCCCTCTGCTCTCATGGTTATTTTAATAGATTTAGCAATATTTGTCCTTATACGGTGTCCAGAAAATGCTGATGTTTAATATCCTAATGATAAAACTGCATGTTCAGCTGCCAGAAGATATTAGGCTCTTTTCACCTCTCTAGAGTTCCCTGCCCACACAAACCCTTTATTTGGCTCTGAAGTAGAGGACCCCTCCTGTTCATTGCATGCATGCTTTAGACAGGACTGCAAAGAGTTTGGGTTTAGGCATTGTGTTATCAGTAAAAAAACAAAAAAAAACCAAGATGCTTCATTGCTATATACTTGGTTTGAAATGAGTTTTGGGATTGCAAGGCAATGATTAAAACAAGTGCCATCAAAGGAAGCAGCACAGCTGTGGATAAGAGGAGCGCTTTCATCAGAGACTAACAACAGACACCCTGCCCAATTATACAGCTTCAGTCAAGATGTGAATTATCACTTCAATCACCACCTTTAAAACACGATCAGAAATGCACAGTGTTACGATCAACAAAAAACAGACTTCTCAGAGGGACGTGGACTGAGAAGCATTAAAAAAAGTTAATAAAAATGGTTTACTCAAACTCATCAGGTGTTCGTTGTAGAGTAAAAAATAAATAGCTACCGGTACTTAAAAAAAACAACAACTTCAAAGCACTACATCAACCATAGTTTTTTTTTTTTGTCATAACTAATTTTCTGATGACTTTAGTACATAATTGATAGAGAACATCTGTTGTTGGTAAAGGTGAGTCCCAGATTTTCTTGCCACAGGGATCTCCAACAGTAACAAATTGCAGAATTGCCCCATTTCTCAGATGTGGAACAAGATGCCTTTGAAACTGGAGGCACAATGGATCAGCTGGTAGAGGTGTTGCCTTTCAGTGAGAAGGTTGCCGGTTCAAATCCAGGCCCAGGACCTTTCTGGGTGGAGTTTGCATTTTCATTCATTCATTCAACCTTTATTTAGTCAGGTAAATCTTATTGAGCCTGGAGGTGGTGTTTATTAAACTTATAAATGTGTTAAAAGAGCAATAATTCCTTTCCCAGTCAATGACAACAGTATATTTGTATTATTTATTATGTATTATTTGTATTATTTAGTCAGGTAAATCTTATTGAGCCTCGAGGGCTCATTTACGAAAGCGACCTGCTACAAACTAAAGAATGATGAACATCAATGATACAAATACATTAAACAATAAACAAAAGAAAAAGTAGCAAAAACTAGCAAAAACATTATAAGGTAGATGTACAAAAAAAATCAAAGACAGGAACATATAACATATAACAGGAACATATCTGCATGATCTCTCCATGCATGTGTGGGTTTTCTCTGGGTACTCCAGTTTCCTCCCACAGACCAAAAACATGCATGTTAGGCTGATTGGTAACTCTAGGTTGTCACTATGAGAGAGTGAATTGTTGTTTGTCTCTGTGTGTCCCTGTGATGGACTGGAGACCTGTCCAGGGTGTCCCCCGCCTCTCGCACAGTGATGGCTGGACATGGGCACCAGTGACCACCGCAACCCAAAAAGGAGAAGTGGGTAAAGATAATGGATGGATGCTTTTGAAATTCACTACATGCCAACGAAATCAGAGAGCTAAGTCACTTTTTGACAGTGTTGTTCTTAAAGTCACCTCTAAGATAAACTGGTGATTATAGGACTTTTGAAACACATCTCCCTTGCAGTTTACAATGAGAAAACCCTATAAACACAGCAGTGTAGCTGCACACTGAATGCTTTATGACATAATACTTAGACATAGTCAATGAAAACTAATCTGTTTATCAAAGCAAATATACTGTTGTCATTGACTGGGAAAGAAATTATTGCTCCTTTAACACATTTATAAGTTTAATAAACAGTAGTAAGTCTTTCTATTGTGTCATGTGAGCAAAGACTCATTTAACAACCATGGAATGAGTTCAGTAAAAAAACAAAACAAAACAACTCTAATATTACAGCTTAAATCTAGGGACAGAGGTAGATCAATTTTTATCTTACTTTAAAATACACTCAATACAGTTTAATATTGTGTTTATCACCAACTATAAACAACACACTGTTTATAGCCTCTGATTTACAAAATGAACATGGGAGTAAACATGGGAGGCAGAGAGAAAGCAAAGACAGGAGACAAGCAGAGAGACAGCAAATGAGACAGAAAGACGCCTCGAGTGAGATGTGGCACAGATGGTGGGACGTATTGGTAATGGGGGGGCTGCCATCTTGTGTTCTCCAGACACATAACTCAAATGCACCATTATTACATTGACAGTCATTGCTTCACAGACATCTCCCTATCTGGCCCTCATTCTTACACTGTTATATGAAGAAAGAAAATATTGGAGACATAATTCATGAAAAATATCCATGTACTGAACAATGAAATAAATTTCATCTACCGTTAGAGGAAGTTTTATTATTGACAGATTTATTAATTCTTGAGATTGACTAGATGAAGTTGGAAAATAATAAAACACTCCATTAACTTCAGTTCCATCTTTTGAAATTTTCAAACAAGAGTAGATGTCAGATGATAAATGTGAACTTCCTCACCTGATTGTTGAATCCTTATTGTAACCTGAGGTGGTGGCACCTTTCATTTGGATGTTGCAGGAGAAGTCATTGCACAACAGAATGGATAAAAAAAATAAAAAAATAAACTGCATATCCAAAGCAGAGAAACAGTAACTCCAATAAAACAAAAAAATGTTACACAAAGACAAGAACCAAAACATAGTGATGTTTTGTTCTTCTCTTCTTTTGGTCCTTAGTGACTGGGCAGTTATCTATAGCCATGTTTCCATCAAGGTTTCTAGCTGCGCAATTTGAAATAGCGCAGCAGAAAAGCTTAATGGAAACGGCAAATTGCGAGGTTACTTCCTGAATTACGCTAAAAAGTTTATACGCTCGCTTGAGGTGGTTTTTGGGATCTGCGAAAATGAGCAGTTGCGCAAAACGACAGATGGAAACACATTTGCCGACTCGTGCTGCCGTAGCGAACATTCACGTCACGTGACTGATCAGCTGTTTCCGCTCCGGACAACATGTAACATCGCTAAAACTAGTTGGCATGACAGAATAAATACAACTCGCCCGATAGCAACACGTACCTGAAATATTCTCTCCATTTTGATGAGATGTGTGGCCGGGTTCTGTTTTCAACCGCTACTTCCTGTTTACTGTAGACATGCGCAGTGCTGACGTCTGACGTAATGACGCTGACGTCTGACGTAATGACGCTGACGTCTGACGTAATGACGCTGTGCGCGGCTTGGAAGAAGCGCTTCAAGCCAGTAGATGGAAACACTTCTGATCTGCATTAATTTGTATTTACATATTTGCGAGGTAGCTCAAATTTCGCAATTAAAATGGATGGAAACACAGCTTATGTTGTCATGCCTCTGAGGAAAATAGCTGAAATCCTACAGCTGGTGACTGGAGGTGGTCCAGCTGGAAGTATAGGACTGCATGGTCAAGGCACCTTGGGCCATCTGGGACTGCAAGTTGCATGACTGAGCGCTAATTACCACAGTCTTTGCACTTGTCAAGACCTTAAAGGTTCAGTATGCAGTTTCTGTAGAACTGCAGCAGTTAGAAATATTTTCAACAGGCAAAGCATTCTGATCCCTCCCCCTCAGAGCCATATGTGGCTCTGCCCCCTTGTGGTCTGTTGAATTTCAAATTCAAGCTCTGTTTTTATTGGCTGATTCAAATTCAAGCTCTGTTTTTATTGGCTGGTTACAAACTCTGTTTTTATTGGCTGGAAAATGGCGGGTCACCTTTTCTTTTTAGAAATGCTTATTTACCACCTGGAGAAGCAAGGGGACAATATTTTTTTTTATTTTTTTTCAGAGATTACCTGGCTAACATCAGTCTGTCAGGAGGTAGTGACAGAGTGAAGAAATATGTTCATAAAAAAAGCTACATACTGCAGCTTTAAGATAACATTATCTGATCATGTAACCACAACATGAAAAAGATGGACATACTGTATAGCAGTCTTTCGGTCTGACAAGAAAACGTTGAGGCAGAAGTCCTTCAAAAAAAGTAATTTCATGTAAATTCAACAGGTCTGAACTGTGAATGAAAATTCAAACTTTATATAATTACATGTATTCACGAGTGTGCACGGATTTCTCCGGAGGGAACTATTTGAACTGAGTGATTTTATCTAAACTCATGCAGTGCCTCTGTGTGGTGTCTTTGGACATACTCCCTCCACAATAAAGGGAGTCAGCAAAAAACAAAACACGAAGTATAGCGAAGGACTATGGTATGTAGCTACATATTTAATAATCTTTCTCTGCATGTGCATATCTATGTCCAAATAAGATTGCACCTCTCTGTAGGTAGTGGATGTAGAGTTTCAGTTAAAATGAAAACTAACAACAATCAAAGAACCCAGTTGTCAGTAATCAAATTTAATTGCTTTCCATTTAACTGGCCACAGTGTGAGTTGGCCATCTTGAAAGGACAATTAAAACTAAATAGAAAACAAGGAATTATGGCAGTCTCTGTCATGTAGGCATGCTAGAGATGAAAAACAGATTAAAGCTGCAGTATGTAGTTTCTGGAAAACGCTGGACAGAAAAAATTTGAACAGAGACACCTTTCTGGTCCCTCCCCCTTGCTCTCGGCTGACCTGCAACTCACCCTCCTTAGCTCCTCCTCCACAGCATGGCCTGTCTCGTGACTGGCCAGGCGGGGTTGGGACAGGCGGGGGATGGGCAGGGGGATGGGCGTGAGAAGCTCGTTCATGAACCAAACTCTGTTTTTATTGGCTGGTTAAAAACTCTGTTTTTATTGGCTGGTTAACGGCGGGTCACTGTGGGTTTTTAGAAATGCTTGTAGTACCACCGGGAGAAGCCAGAGGACTATAGTTTTTTTCAGAGATTACCTGTCTAACATCAGTCTGTCAGGAGATAGTGACAGAGTGAAGAAATATGTTAAAAATATATTTTTAGAAAAGTTACAGACTGCAGATTTAAGGGGCGAGATAAAACATGGGGAAGGAGGCAAAATACAAGACACACCTTAGACTGCTGTGTAGTTTTCTTTATTCTGGGGAGGGAGGGAAACCACCCATGTCCTGACCATCTAGGCACCCCTGCATGACAAAATGCTGCAGCCCACTGTGCTGAAATGCAATAAACCTCCACGGAAAACAGAGTAAAAGGCCTCTCATTCTCTAGAACTGGAACAAGAAAGCTGACAACCATGTCTGCAAATCACATCCCCATGCCCATTTTTTCACACTTCAAAAATAAAGGCATGGCTTTCTCTTGCTCATTTTTTTCTTTATTTTATCAGAAGGGAGCAGGAAAAGAACACACTCGCTAAAAGACTTCTCTCTAAGCATCATATTCATTAGAGTCACCCTAATTTGAAACGATTTATTATGCAGATAGAAAATGGTGGATCATTGATATAATCCTCTTAAAGCTCTCAGTATCACATGTGATGCATTGATCTGGATGCGGTAATTCCAAAATGTTGTCTATCAAAATGAATCAGGCATTGTGAGCTCTAAATACCCATCTGAGGTTAAACAGATCGTCAACTTAAGAAAATCATTGTTTTAAATTGTTTCTGAACTAGGTATCTGTAACAGCAGAGAGACAGATGCAAAGGAAATAGAAATGAAATAAAGAACAAGAGCTCATCAAAAGCTTGATTGCATTTCAATGAAAAACAATCATGTTGTTTCAGTTCCTTTGTTTTCCATGTTGTTTGGAGATCCTAAAATGAATGCAAAGACAATCAGATTCAGAAGAAGCAGCAGATGAGACTCATAGCAGAGCTGTAGAGTTGTCTCTTTTCATGTAAAGAGCCTTTAGTCAGAGTACCTGCATTTTAAAACAAAGTGAGCACATACTTTACCAGATCATGCTCGACTGAATTTTTTTTTATCTTGAATTTCAATGAAAAACAATCATGTTGTTTCAGTTCCTTTGTTTTCCATGTTGTTTGGAGATCCTAAAATGAATGCAAAGACAATCAGATTCAGAAGAAGCAGCAGATGAGACTCATAGCAGAGCTGTAGAGTTGTCTCTTTTCATGTAAAGAGCCTTTAGTCAGAGTACCTGCATTTTAAAACAAAGTGAGCACATACTTTACCAGATCATGCTCGACTGAATTTTTTTTTATCTTGAATTTATTACTGTAGATCTATTTAAAGTTATGTGGAAGATTAAATGTGTTTGTTTCTTCTATACAACTAGCCAAAAAGATCAGATTAGAGCTTTCCCCTTGGATTTGTATACTGCATACTGGGGTCATTCATGAATCAACTTCTACTGAAATGTGAGCACATAAAAATGTAAATGTTTTGTTTGTTCCTTTTTCTTTTTGTAGAACCAGCAAGGCAAGAGAAAGCAAATGAATGGGTTTACAGTCTTTCAAACAACTGCAGTCATAAGGATCACAGGTTGGATGTGAAATTTTACACAATACTGTATGCTGGTGAAGATTCTCAGTCATCCAGGACATGATAAATTCAAAAAACGTTCAATACAAGAACAACTTTACAGGTATTTGTAACAGAAGACGTTTTGCTCCTCAACCGAGGAGCTTTCTCAATTCAAAGAGCACTGAGTGTAGGGTTCAGATTTTAAAGGCTGAGATGAGATACACACATGCCTATGTAGATTGACAAATCACACCTTAGATTAATCAAGTATGTCAGGTGGTTTTGTTTGTACACGATTGTCTGAAAAGTTGTGCACAAGAGATGTTGAGAAACAAGCGTGTGCTTTGAAAGACCAAAGGTACAAGGTGACCAAAAGATTTATAGGTAGCTGTAGTTCTTAATTGTTCTTTAATTTGTTTTTCTGAGACAAAGCAAAAGTATTGTCACTTCTTTAAATGCTTCAATCACATTTTCCCATCCTACCACACACCATTTGAATCTGATTTGTAAAAAGGACGTTTTAATTATAAACGAGTTTAATATTAAATAATATAATCAGATATTTTTTTTAGTTTTTTGTATATTCAGAAAACACATCAAATGTTTTTAGAGATTTACATAGAGTTTAAAAAACTAAAACAAATAAAAAAATCTTACTTATCCAACGCATCCACAATTAAATTGACATGTTCACAAACGGAGCCCCAAACCATCACAACTGTTGCAGCCTTCTAACTATGCTCTGATACCAAGCCAGATGGTTCTTCTTTTGTGTCCAGAGGTCACATTTATTTTTAGATTTGTTAGGCCATGGGACAGTTTTCCACTTCACTTCTTACTGTCACTGAGCTTTAAAAATGTACCAATGCTTATAGTTCTTTTCAGCCTTTATGCTGTAATTGCTATTGAGGATGAAAAACATGTTTTTATTTTTCATTAATGATCAGAATTTGTTTTTAAAAGATGAAGAGATTTTCAATACATCATTTTGTTTTTATAATGTTCAAAGGTTCACTTCCATTTAAATATGGTTTATAGGTGCAGCTTTTGTGAACACATGTGCCTTCAGATTCTTTCAGACCTGTACAGTACTAATATACAGTATAAGATCCAGTTACTAGATAATTTTAAATTATTTGGGAAAAATTCTACAGTATTTGCTCAACAATCTTCAGAGAATGGTGCATTCTTCAATTTCTATATTCATAAAAGTATATACAGTACATACCTACATACAGTAGTCCCTCGCTACTTCGCAGTTTGCCTTCTGCGGACTCACTCTACCGCGGTTTGTGGATGTGCAGTCCAAAATATTGGACTTAAAATACTTTTAACACATGATTGTGGATGGTACAACAACAATTTTTCCGTCTTTTGCCCTCCTTGGATGTCATTAGTCTGGCCTCCAACTCTAATGTTAAAAATCTTGGTGTTATTTTCTATCAAGACATGTCTTTTATTCCACACATTAAAAACATTACTTAGACCCGCCTTCTTCCACCTATCACTAAAATTAGAAACATCTAAAAATGATGCAGACAAACTGGTTCATACATTTGTCATGTCTAGACTGGACTGTTGCAATGGTTTGTTATCTGGATGTCCAAATACTTATTTAAAAAGTATTTAGTTAATCCAAAATGCTGCTGCCAGAGTCTTAACTGGAGTTACTAGAAATCATATCTCTCCAGTTTTAGCTTCTCTCCAATGGCTCCCTGTCAAAACCAGAGTTGAATTCAAAATCTTACTTCTAATCTACAAATCTCTCAACAACCTAGCTCCATCTTATATTACAGATCTTATTGTTCCATATTTTCCTAAAAGAGAACTTCACTCTCATACTACAGGCTTACTCGTTGTCCCTAGAGTTTCCAAAAGCAGAATGAAAGGACAAACTTTCAATTATCAGGATCATCTCGAACCAACTTCCAGTTTCTGTCCATGAGACTGACACATTGTCCAGTTTTAAGACTGGGCTTAAGATTTCCTTTTTTATAAATTCTATAGTTAGGGTTGACTTGTTATGCTGCCATAGGTTTAGACTACTGGAGGACAAATTGACCTCATTTCTTAAATGATTTGTTAAAATTGAATAGTTTTCATTTGACATTATTTCTATCTTAACGTCATTCTTGACCTGCCATTGTGTAACTGTTCCTACAAAACCCAGCCGGTCGAAACAGCTGGCCGCTTGTCCTGCGCCTGGTTCTGCTAAAGGTTTCTTCCTCATGAGGGAGTTTTCCTTTCCACTGTTGTCTTTATGCTTGCACAAGATGAGAGTTCTGTGATGGAGATAAACTCAAAACAGTCTGCTCCTCAGATAAATAGAATCAGAATCAGAATACAGTAAGCTTTATTAATACACATCTCAGACTGAGGAAGTCTTTCGGACGAAAGAAAAAATGTTTCTACAGTTATTTTGCTTTGTTTTGTTTTGTTTTTTGAATGTCCAGAGGACCAGACTTAGCTTTTTTAGAAAGCTTTATTATCATTGCACCGATATACGAGAACTTGTACGTACAGCCATCCGAAAAATGGACGTAGTGCACAAAGCTTCTGCTAATTAGCGCAGACCTCTTTTTCTTCCTCAGAATAATATTTTTGCTTAGATGAGAAAAGGGAAAAAAACATGAGGAGAGACAGTATAAAACAAGATCTCTCACACCTTGTACTAGACAGGGCACAATTTGAGGCATAAAAAAAAAACTACCACAGCGTAGCACATAAATAGACATGATACATATAGGCCAATGAAGGCACTGAATTTTAAAGGAAGGTCGTAGCATAGTCCAGAGCACCCTCTCAGCCATTGTCCAGATAAGAGGTGTTATTTATCATTAGCTTGGTTGAGGTTTATGTTTATTAAATTTGTTCATTTTTTTTACAAAAGAAATACAATACAAGACAATCCCATCAACGACACGTACACAATGTAAAAAAATGAAAGGTAGCAGAAAGAAGAATAAATCTTATTATATCTGCCCCTTTTTTCAAACAATCAGATTAAACAATAATAATCTTTCACCAGCAGTACAAAATGACTAACTCTTTCTAATTTTCTAATACTAATACATAACTAATAATTGATACAATACACATTATGCTAATTCATATATATTTTTTCAACAAATTCCTTTTGATCATTTTCTTAAATGTAAACAGTGACTTGGCATTTTTAACTACATTCTCCAAGCCATTCCATAATCTAATTCCCTGGATTGAGGTAGAACGTCCCTTCAAGCTAGTTCTGAATTGTGGTTTTACAAACATCTCTGTCCCCTTAAGATTATAACAACTTTGTCTTTTAACAAAATTCATTTGGATATTTAAAGGTAAATCGTTATTTTGAGCCCTATACATAATTGATAAAATATTATAATCAACCAAATCATGGAATTTCAATAATTTCAGTTGATAAAATAATGTACTGGATGGATGACAGTAATGTTTTCTAGTGATAATTCTTACAGCTCTTTTCTGTAATACAAAAATAGGCTTTGTGATTGTTTTACACGCTTTCCCCCAAACATCAATACAATAGATTAAGTGTGGAACAATGATTGTGTTATACAACAAATACAGAGCTTTATCATTCAATAGGTCTCTGACTTTGTACAGTACTGCAATCGATTTAGCTATTTTTATTCTTACAGAATTTATGTGTTGTTTCCATGTCAGTTTGTCATCAATAATAACACCCAAAAACTTCACCTCACTCACTCTACAAATCTCAACACCCTCAATTTTGAGTGGAACGTCAACAGTTTTCTTTTTATTACTGAATATCATGTAATTAGTTTTTTCTAGATTTAATGATAATTTATTGATTTTAAACCAAGTTGGTATTTTGGTAAATTCTGTCTTTATCAATTCCAACATTTTGTTCTGTCACATGTCCACGGCCTTGGGGAAGGGAGGTATGAGGAGACAGACAATTTTATTGTGTTTTTCCCAAACATGCCAGGAGGGATTAAGATAAGTCTACCGTGAAGGCTACAGTTTGGGTCAGGCAGAACTCGTACATTACCATTTCTGCCTTTTAAAGTCTCGCTGGTACATTTCTCTGATGGTGACTCCAAACAACCAAATTGATTTCTTACGCCGAAAGTGAAGCTCGCAGCTTTCTCCAATATTATTCCCAACCATTCATGGGTGCTGCCAGAAAGTTCACCGTCCTGATAACAGCCTACTCCAGCTCTGACACAGCTCCACATAATTCAGTCTGAGTGCTGCCAAGCTTCGACACATCTACACAAATTTGTAGACAATCCTGATTTCACCAACCCAAACAGCAAAGTCTAGTTGTCATCGTTAATCCAATTTGTTTCCATCGAGGTAAGAGGGTCCTCCTTACCCTGACTCCTGTCGGGAGAATTTTTTTTACTTTTTAAATGGCTTCCCTTCTCCCCTTACAAGCCATCCACTCCACACCATTATTATGAAACATTTATTCTAGTAATTATCTAGTTGAGTTTTTTTTAATAAGATAGAAAGAAAGGAAAGAAAGAAAGGGATGAAAAAACAAAAAGAAAACAAAGCTAAAAAGTGAGAGAAAGGGTAAAAGAGAAAGAAGGCGATAGGAATAGAGAGGGAGAGAGGTATAAAGAGAACACACATTAACATAATTGAAGTCTGCCTCTAGACCTGTGGAGAGAAAAAAAAGACAAAACCGAGAAACCACAACAACAAAACAACATATACAGTATAATGATACAAATAACATCATTAGAAAGTATTGTATATGGTACATGGTGATACAAGATGTATTTAGTAGCCACCACAACCCAACTGAGTGTGTATCTGATAAACACCTGAATCTAAACACCTGTGTGAGCATGCTTATCACTATAAGATTTCCCCTTAAGAATGTTCAATAGTGGATGTGGGGACCCACAATTCCGTACTCACAGGACACAAAGGTAACACAGAAAGGATCGGAGCCACAGACACACAATTCAGTCTGAGTGCTGCCAAGCTTCGACACATCTACACAAATTTGTAGACAATCCTGATTTCACCACCCAAACAGCAATGTCCAGTTGTCATCGTTAATCCAATTTGTTTCCGTCGAGGTAAGAGGGAAACATCCTTCCCCACTGAGGGGTGGGGGAGGATGCCGGTCAGACCTGGCAGACCCAAACGTATTGTGAGGGTCTGCTAGGAACGTCTGGCAGAGTCTCCCGTAAAACGGAGCTTTAACTCCCACCTCCGGGAGAGCTTTGAACACGTTCTGAGGGAGTCGGGGGACATCGAGTCCGAGTGGGCCATGTTCCGCGCCTGTAAAGATTGGCTCCATCTGTTAGTCTGTCCCCCTCCTTACATCCTGTGTCTGTTCCCGTTTGGTCTGCCAGCTCAGCGTCTCAGGTGTACGTGTTCATCATTAATTAGGATGTGTATATTAGTCAGCGTTCATGTGTGTCTCATTGTCGGGTCATTGTCCCTGTTCCCCTGGTGTGTCATTCCCCAGCTACTTGGTCTGTGAGTACATCTTGTCTACATGTTTAATGTTAGTATTCCAGCCTCCGTTAGAGCGTCCGTATTGTTTTGTAACTACCATGTCAGTTGTTTTGTTTTCCTCTTATTAAAGTATTTTGATTTTACTCTTGCCTCTGAAGTCTGCCTGTCTGCACCACGGGACTCATCCCTGACCTCGCACCATACCCTGACAGCACCTCTATTGTCGAGGCAGCTTATCTGAGCTGTGGCCGCAAGGTTGTTGGTACTTATCGTGGTGGCAACCCTCGAACCCGGTGGTGGACACTGGCGGTGAGGGATGCTGTCAGGCTGAAGAAGGAGTCCTATTGGGCCTTTTTGGCCTGTGGGACCCCGGAAGCAGCAGATAGGTACCGGCAGTCCAAGCGGCATGCGGCTCGGGTGGTTGCTGAGGCAAAAACTCGGGCGTGGGAGGAGTTCGGAGAGGCCATGGAGAATGACTTCCGTACGGCTTCGAGGCGATTCTGGTCCACCATCCGGCGTCTCAGGGGGGGAAAGCGGTACGCGACCAACACCATTTATGGTGGGGATGGCGTGCTGTTGACCTCAACTCGGGATGTTGTGAGTCGGTGGGCGGAATACTTCGAAGACCTCCTCAATCCTACTGGCACGTCTTCCACTGAGGAAGCGGAGCCTGGGGACTTTGGGTCGGGCTCTCCAATCTCTGGTGCTGAGGTCACCGAGGTGGTTAAAAAGCTCTGCGGTGGCAGGGCTCCGGGGGTGGATGAGATTCGCCCTGAGTTCCTTAGGGCTCTGGATGTTGTGGGGTTGTGTTGGCTTACGCGACTCTGCAATATCGCGTGGACATCGGGGGCAGTTCCCTTGGATTGGCAGACTGGGGTGGTGGTTCCCCTATTCAAAAAGGGGGACCGTAGGGTGTGTTCCAACTATAGGGGGATCACACTCTTAAGCCTCCCTGGTAAGGTCTATTCAGGGGTTCTGGAGAGGAGGGTGGGGGTTGGGCCGGATCTTGGATGTCGGTTACTCTCCACCCCAGAATGAATGGGCCTACCTCCTGGGCTTGGGTGTGGGCTGCCCCATGTATGGGGTGGGTACATGTCTTGGACCTAGGGGGTATAGAGTGTGCATCGGGATTATGAATGGAACGTGTCGTTATTGTTTGTCATTGTGTGAGTGAGGATGAGGGTGGGTCTGAGTGAGTGTGTCTGTGTATGAATGTCTAATTGTCAGGCTGGGATTTGGACTGCCCCCTCTCTGTTACATCTGAGGCTACTCGGTGTCGCGCTCCTGTCACGTGGCCCCCGGGTGGGTGTCCCTTTGCCCGCGGGCGTGTTGGGGGCCCTTGCTGTCGCTTTCGGGGGTTGGGCGCTTGGGCGTGGGTCGGCTCGGCCTGGTGGCTGCCTGGTGGAGCTCGGGTCCTCTGGTCCTATCGGGTCTGGGCCTGAGGGGTGGGCGTCCCCGGTGCCCGGGCCTCGGTGCCCGGGCCTGGGGCTACGTCAGTGCGGCGGGCTCCGGCGGGGGCCGGTGGGTTTGTCGCTGTTGGCCCCGCGGGGGTCATTGTGTGTAGTCGCTGGTGGAGCTCGTCCAGTTCTCCCCCTTGGTCGGATCTGGGGAGTGGGTGAGTGGCTCGTCCTGTTCGGGTGGCCCTGGGGACTCTGGGCTCAGGGTCCTTCTTGGGGTCTTAGGCTTTGATTGCCCCTTCGTCTGCCTCGGGCCTTGGGGGGGCAGATCTCTGATGCTTCACGGTCGCTACTGAATGTTCTATTGGAAGAACCTTATTCACTTATGCATGCTCACAGCCACACACAAATGGATGCAGGGATGTATATGTAGATATCTTATGCAAATATATTGATGGATATGTGATATGAATGTATATGTATGTATACTGTATTTATATTTGTAGGTATGGGTATGTTTATTTATGGAAATCTACTGCAAGGTCATGAATATTACTAGTCTTTATGCATGTGTGTTCCGTTGCTGTGTTCTGTTATGTGCTTTGCAGGATTGCGGACGGAGGTTGGGTGTGTTTGCCTTGAGCTCTTTTTGTGGATAATTGTTGTTTTGTTGTCATTCTTTCTATCTATCTATCATACGATCATTAAAAACGCAATACAAAAACCGGTCGATTTCTGTATCCCCCTACTAAAAATGGACTATTCCATCTTGACATCTTCCGGGTCAGAGGTGAACTTGGGGGCTAATTCTGTGGCTAGCTGGTTGTGCTCAGTGTGTTCATAAATCATTTCTTTCTATCTTTCCTTTCTCTCTATTAAAAAAAATATATTATATCGGTGTGAGAGGATGGCTGTAAGGTGAAATGCGAGGCCATCTATAAAAGGAAAAAAAAAGGAAAAAAAAAATTAGGAAGGAATGCAGGAAAAATAAAAGAGGCTCTTTAAAGGGGACCACATATTCAAAATTAACTTTTTAATGTTTTTTTTACTCAACTTTGGGTATTTACTTCATTAAAAAACAGTCCTAGCCTATTTAAAAGGAAAATTAACGTATTTTAGAGATAATCAAACGTAATATTACAAAAACAATTAAATGTAACCACACATAAAGTACCTCATTGTCAATTTATAAGCAACTGTATTGTTAGATAGCCAATATAACGTTGCAAATAAAATAATAGTGTCACACAAATAGCATTACAGTAATTTCGTTTTGCAATGTTGATAACATGAGTTTTTAGTCTAAACATGAATCACCATTCAGACAACGCTTGCTGCATCCTTAATTGTTGTGCAGGTTGATCCACGTCTTCAGCCTCTGGGTCTGACTCAGGGTCAAATATATACGGCTGTAAGACGGAGCTGCTAGCAGTAGCCATTTCTAAAGTTAAATGCTAACGTGAACCCTTTGGAGGGCGGAGTTTATGTAAATAGATTTTAGAAGGGCGTGCACTTCCGAGCTCATTATCATAAACCGGTCGTTTTGAACGGAAGTGAAATTTGGCAGAATTAGAAAGGGGATATTTTATTATCTAAGAATTATTTTGTGTATAAAATTGACTGAAAATGGTCTGGATAGCCCACAGATACACCACAAAAAATTATATATCCTACATTTGGTCCCCTTTAAGGGTTCACAAGACAAAAGAGAGCAAGCAGGGAAGTGGGAGGGACAGAGCACAGAGAGACACGTCTGTCTTGACCGTAGCACAGAGAGAAAAAATAATGTTAACTCATTAGCAGTGCTGGGCAGCGCTAATCCAAAAATTAGTTCCGCTATTTCTAAAGCACTAATTAATTTATTTAGGTCCGCAATTTCAAAAGCACTTATGTCTTATGAAAATTAGGGGAAGCTAAATTCTAAACCGCTAATTCTAAAATAAAAAACACCATCAGACAAGAAGCAAGTTTTAAGTTGTTTGTATTGTATAGACTTAGGAAGGTATTTATAATAATATTGTTTGTAATAATAATCATTTTCTTTGAGTATAACCAATAGACAGGAAGGTATTTATAATAATATCACTATAATAATACAATATGTAATATCATAATAAACTCACTACTACTCCATTGCTTTCAATGCCAGCTGATTTGTATTGGATCATTTGATTTATGATCTGCAATGTTTTTTATGTTTTTCGTGTTGTACTTCATTGTCTGTGTTGCCTGTTGCGTGTTTTGTTTGTCCAGCACTTTGGTGTGGACTTGTTCCTGTTTAAAGTGCTTTATAAATAAAATGGTATGGTATGGTATGGTATTTATAATAATATTGTTTGTAATAATAATCATTTTCTTTGAGTATAACCAATAGACAAAATACACACAACAAAACAGACCCTGATTACACCCAAGAGTTCTTTTTTTTCTATTTTAAATCAGTTCTTGAATCCCGGATGATTAAAGGTCCATCAATCAATAATCTGGTAGTTTGTAGTTCATGATCCAGGGTAATATGTCCAGAAAAAAACAAATAGTTTGGTGCAATTTAAGTCCTACCGCACAGCTGCGGGGGTCCGGTAGCTTGCCATCATCCTGGGTGGGAACAGGAGGTGAAAAAAACCCTGACCTAAACAAGGTCATAAACAAAACAAAAATTAGCATTACTTTATACACAGGACTAAACTGTTATCAAAATTTCTATAGGCAGTCAACAGATTTAATGAAAAGTAACTAAAATGATCCTAAAAGGATGAAATTACAAAAATCAAAGGATTTATTTAATACTTTACGTATATATATTCTATTCGGCCACGAAATTAACAAAATGAGAATGATCTTTTAATCCCTAAGACCACTTTTAAATCTCAAATACATGGGCGTGTCGCCAGACTCGCCACCGCATTTCTATTTCATAAAAGGAACCCAAATACATAAAACGAACGACTCACCGTCGAGTGGTCGACACAAAACACAGAATACAATCCTCCGGCCGCGTTAATTTAGCTTGATACAGCGGGGTTCTCCCATGATTTATGAACACACCGAGCGCAACCAGCTAGCCACAGAATTAGCCCCCGAGTTCACCTCTGACCCGGAAGATGTCAAGATGGAATAGTCCATTTTTAGTAGGGGGATACAGAAATCGACCGGTTTTTGTATTGCGTTTTTAATGATCGTTTTCATCGTAACTATAATTATTTTTATGTTAAATGTACATTAACAAGCATGAGCAATGTTAGTGATGTAGGTGACTGGCCGGGGCGCGGCGGGGCCGGGGCCCCTGCTGATTGGGAGCCCCAGGCAACGGCATCATTTGCCTACATGGTAGATCCGCGTCTGTTCTCCCCTCTGCTGCTCCCCCTCCCTCCTCTCTGCTCCCGGTGTACTTGCACCAATGGGGGAAAAAGCAGCTACGAGAGCCAGCGAGAGCCTGTAAATAAGTTTTTTTGTTTTTACTGATAGATAATTAGTTATTAGCGGTACTGCATTTTAAATAAAAATAGCACAAATCCGCTTATGAATTATAAAAGTTAGTCAAACCACAAAAACGCTGACAAATAATTTAGGTCCGCTGTAAGCGGATTAGCGCTTTAGCGCTCTCTAGCGGTCTATGCCCACCTTTGCTTATTAGTTTTATGAATGTTTCTGACTGTTAACTTATTGTTTTTGTATGGAAATAAATGTTTCTGTTCGGTACCCTGAGATGACTTCTGTTGTGACTTGGCGCTGTATAAATAAACTGAACTGAATTGAATAGACCAATGGCCAGAGCTTTGAGGCATTGTTTGGCAGTCTATATAGTGCCTCAGGAATGGACATGTTGCTATATTTTTTCTGTTTGCTCTTTATTTGTTGCATCTTTCTGTTGTTCAGACAACTGTCCAATTTTTCTCTGTGTTGCTTTGATCTTAGCTTCTAGCATCCTTCTCCATGGTGGGCAATGCTCCTTATTGACTGACTTGATCCTATAGCCATCATTGTACCTGGCTATGCCATGCAGTAGCACCTTTGCTGTACCCCATCAATCTCTAGATGTGATAGCAGATTCCTCACTCAAATGTTGGAACACTGGGTCCAGTGTTGTTTCTGGGTCAATCTGGATGGTGGTATCAACATTTCCATAGTTCTTACATCCTTCCCATAGAGCCCCTCTCTCTAAGCTTGCTTGCAAAGTAGCATTCCAACATTGTTATTTATCTGCCCTTGTCCATGCTTGTCTTGTTCCAATAGCCTTTTTGTCATCAGAATTTCCTGGTTCCCCACCATCTGACATGGACCTAGTTAATCTGGGCAAAGTCTGAGTTGACATGACATTATTTTATCTCTCGCTCATAGTGTATCTGAGGTTGCTTTGAGGTTGGCACTGGGATTTCTGGTTCAGCTGAAAATGTATTTGGCTAATCTGAATTCTCACAAAAAATAAGCACAAAAATCAAATGTTGAATTGCCTTTTTTATTTAATCACTGTACTGTTTACTTGTAGAACATTTTAACAACACATAAGCATGCACTCACAC
>JBBPBX010003888.1:0-38706 GCA_038048925.1 Garcialebias charrua | reverse complement strand
GGTTCGTTAACATTTGCTCCACAAAATGATGTTCCACCGTTAATTTTCTAAACCACATGTTGAGTCAAGTGTGTGCTGCTTCTTGGAACTCTCTGTGGAGAAATTCTAGGGATTCATATATTAATGAAACATACTAAATCCAATTTCAGCTTGACAAGAACAAATCAATTCAAAGAACAGCCACCCTGTTTGTCTATGCTGTTTGACTATGGTCAAAATTTCTCTATGTTCGTAAGTCAGATGTCCTTATTTTCAGAGTCTGGCAGAGAACATCATCTTGACATTGTGAATAGATGTCCTTGTACTTGATACAATAAGTCAACATAATACTTTTTTAGTCTCATTGGAAATTTAGTAATTACAATTAGATTGACTTGTCCTTTATGTAAACAGATTGTATGGTCCAACAGCAATGACCCAAATGCTTTGCTCACATTTGTTAAAATAATCTGTTTTCCAAGGTTGCAATGTTCCTGTTTAATATTCACAAAATACATTTGACATTTGCTGGATTCTATTTACTTTAATCGTATTTTTTGTAATACTGCCTTTCTTCCCCCTCAGGTAAATGGGGCACAACAACGACACTAAGCCTCTTGGCTGCTAACTAGCCTGGAGGGAGGGGGCAAGTACCATATTGCTTGACACTCTGAGGATTAAACATTAATTCACAAACCTTTAAAACTTTAATATCCAGGCATGTGCATTATGTGAATTCAGCACACTTATGTTGTGTAGACATGGGGATTTTTTTGTTTTGTTTTCCATTACTCAATTTAATTACAAAGATACATTAAGCAGGTGTGTTTTTAAAATTCAATGGAAATTAGGCTGTTTTGTTTGTCTGTTTTAAATTAACTACTTAAAATGTAAATTGGAGAAGACCTACTTGCATGATGTCCTTAAAAAATCACAATATATAAATCTACAAAAGAAATAGTAAAATCTAATGATACAAAAACAGATTTCCCTTAATACCCAATATGTTTAATGCCCAACTCTGTATTTTAGCCTTTTGTGTTGTTAACAGAGCCATGAGTTTGCATGCATTCTTGTGCACTCATATATTCTTTATGAGTTTACCTGGCCTCCTCAGACATAACCCCAACTTTTCAATGTGTTTTTTGCCCTCCTGCCCAATATTTTAGTCTCCTTTCCAATCAACCTTTTTTTACAAGACTGTCATTTTCCTGAGTGGCAATAAATGCACATTTATATGAAAAACTCTGCTTTGGATACCTGAAAGGTACAATAATCACATGCTTTAACCCTGACACACTATTATTGACACCGTTCAAAAATCTTTGAATATGTTACAAAACACAAGTACCGGTAATATCCCGGTGTTGATTTTGTATGAGAAGGCAAGTGGTGAAAACGTGTCAAAAATGCATTACTAAAATTTAGACTGTTTCCAGTCAAAGTATTAAAATCCATCCATCCATCCATCCATCCATCCATCTTCTTCCGCTTATCCGGGGTCGGGTCGCGGGGGTAGCAGCCTAAGTAGGGAGGCCCAGACTTCCCTCTCCCCAGCCACTTGGAGCAGCTCCTCCGGGGGAATCCCAAGGCGTTCCCAGGCCAGCCGAGAAACATAGTCCCTCCAGCGCGTCCTGGGTCTTCCTCTGGGTCTCCTCCCGGTGGGACATGCCCGGAACACCTCACCAGGGAGGCGTCCAGGAGGCATCCTAACCAGATGCCCGAGCCACCTCAACTGGCTCCTCTCGATGTGGAGAAGCAGCGGCTCTACTCCGAGTCCCTCCCGGATGACTGAGCTTCTCACCCTATCTCTAAGGGAGAGTCCAGCCACCCTGCGGAGAAAACTCATTTCAGCCGCTTGTATCCGAGATCTTGTTCTTTCGGTCATAACCCAAAGCTCATGACCATAGATGAGGGTGGGAACGTAGATCGATCGGTAAATTGAGAGCTTTGCCTTTTGACTCAGCTCTCTCTTCACCACGACAGACCGGTACAGCGCCCGCTTCACTGCGGACGCTGCACCTATCCGCCTATCGATCTCACGCTCCAGTTTTCCCTCATTCGTGAACAAGATCCCGAGATACTTAAACTCCTCCACTTGGGGCAGGACCTCCTCCCCGACCCGGAGAGGGCATGCTACCCTTTTCCGGCTCAAGACCATGGCCTCGGATTTGGAGGAACTATTAAGGAAGTATTAAAATAAGTGATAAAAAATGTCTGGCATTATATAATTGTAAACATGTTTCTAACAGTAATATTTGTTTGAAATACATCAAATAGGACATTAATGAACACTAGCTAAACCGCATTCTAATAAATTACAGAAAAAGGATCCGTAAAGTGGATTTATCACTCCTTGACCATCAATCTTAAGCCCTTAAACGTCCCACTGTGTCAATCAGTTTTACTTGTAATTGGTCCCCCTGACAGACAAAGACATTTCAAGGGCACAATCCAAGAAAACTCAAAGTAAGGTAAACAAAGGTTTTATGATTGGTGTCTTCTAACCCTAACTAATGTTAACCAGTCTAAGATGGGATTTTACAACTAATATTGGGACACATTTAACTAGACTGAGTAGTGATTTTATTTCTCCCTTACTTTCTGAAGTTCATAGACAAAACTTTGTGCTTCTTCGAAATGAACATCAGCATAATGTACATTTTGTCTACCACTAATTTTTTTTATTTTCGGATGCATGCTCAATAACCCAGGTAGAAAAAATCTTTAAAAAATTAAGTCTGGTCCTCTGGACATTCAAAAATTAAAATAATAATAATAATAATTGCAGAAACGTTTCATCTTTCCTCCGAAAGACTTCTTTAGTCTGAGGAGCTGCATTCAGCTCAGTCTTATAAATAGCTCCTTCTCATAGTGGATCAGTGTGTGGATCAGCAGCAAACTGGTTGATCCACTATGAGAAGGTGTTATTTATAAGACAGAGCTGAATGTAACTCCTCAGACTGAAGAAGTCATTCGGAGGAAAGACGAAACATTTCTGCAATTTTAGTTTTGTTTATTTTTTTGAATGTCCAGAGGACCAGACTCAACTTTTTTTTTTCAGATAAAACTGCTGTTCCTCACATTATAGGAGTTGTGGCACAGAGATTAGAGAAGGTGGGTCTGTGATTGGACGGTTGCCTGTTCAACTCCCCACACCAACAACATCAAAATGTGGGTGGGAAAGATGAAACACACCTACCTCCTCCCTCATTTGTCTCCCGCTGAGCCCTCAACTCCAACCTTCTACTCCCAAACAGGTCTCTCTTGAAAATGAGTTGTGACTCATTGAGACTACCTGTATAAATAAAGGTTAAATAAAAATGAAATTGAAAAATACAAATAGATCAAAGTATAGGCTTGTAATACGTATAATGAGCTGAGTTTTAAATCTATAATTTTAGGTGTTTTGTGATTTGCCCAATTTTCTCTTCTTTTTTCTTTTCACCTGTAGATTTTATTATTACAGGTCTTCCAAATAAACTGGTTCAGAGTTTCACATTTTTATTCATAATGATGCTAACATCAAGAGAGATAAAATTATGGTACGTATAATTGTCATTATGCTAAAATATTTCTAATAAATATCAACTTACAGTTGTATGGGAAAATTATGATGTCTCAGGGACTGCAGGTTCAGAGACTGAAACAAAGCTTAAACTCAAATCAAGAAAAGGCATACACACAAAAGAGTACATGATTATGAAATTGTTCATACGCATGAATCCAAGTGCATTTCCATAGTACATCCTGATCAATATGAAAGTGAGCACATGAGACCCCTCCCTTGACCCACCTCACATGCCTTGCACATGTGATTCTCCTCTCTGAACAATCACAAAAATCATGTCTGCACATAAAAAAGACAAATGTTACGGAATGTTAGAGACACTGAATTAAAAAAGAGGTGTGTAAAAACTTTGTTTGGCACACGCTGAGCATGAGAGGAGTAATGGTGTATGTGAAGCTGTTAGTGATGTGTAGTGCTCTTTGGCTGAGGCATTTCAAACTCTACGCGTACGTTTATTGACATAACTTTGTTACGTGCCCCTGCAATCTTTTTCTGAATGTGACTGATGTGCCTCCTGTTTCAGCTCTTCTTGGCTGGTGACACTTAAAGGACACACTAAAAGGAGCAAGCCCTGCCTGCTAGATGAGCGAGGGGCAGTGGCTGGAGGTGTTGGTGTGATGACTGGTGGTTGCATGGTTCCACTCTCCATCTCCACACTCACTCCCACTCCCATTTTAGCCATAGATGAATGTCTTGCATGTGACACTTTTGTTGAGTTATGTTTACTTATTGGGTCTGGGAGTTAAAGGCTGTCTTGTTTTCCAGAAATGTGGTTGCAGGGTTAGTTTCCGGGATTCTAGTGCTGGGGGAGCTACCTGAATCTGACGGTCAACTGTTGGCTGGCTGGAGGTTTCTTCCTCCTCCAGGTCCAGAGTATTGGACTCAACCTTGTTAGATTTATCTACCTGGATAATTAAGCATCCATCAAGACTTCTCCCTAGTTGGTTTATTTTGGCCGGGGTACCCAACTCCCTGTTCTGTTCTAGATGATTGTTTTTAAAATAACATTTTAAACATTACTATCATCTGGACTTCATGTGTTATGCGTTTTGTGAACCCTTCCTAGACATACAGACCACAACAAACTAGTATAAACACAGAGGCCCCTAGGGACTTAGTGGATTTCTCTGAAACTCTAGTTTAACTAGTAAAAACAGGAAGTTACTCACTAGTGTTACTAGACTAGTGATGATGCTCTTGAACCAGGCCACCTTGTTGCAATGTTGGTGTTACGACCCAGCTCAGCCAGGAGAAGGGGAGGTAACATTAAAAACCCAGATGGAACAGGTTGGTCAGTTACATTTATGCATTCTACTTCCTACTAAAACCAACTCATTCTCACTCCCTACTCGTAAAGCCTGGGATATGGTTGACGCGTCGCATAGGGCGCGAGAGAGCGCGCAGCCAAAGTGACGCAATCGCGAAGTCCCCGCCCCCGCGCTTTGGCCAGCGCGTTGGTTTCGCGAGTGGTCGTGCACCTCCCAGATTTTGAAGCTCTGCAAGCCTAGCGCGCGCGCCAAATTGATTGACAGGTCGGGTAGGGACCTCACCGACCTTCACGCCAGAGCCTGCAGCTGTCTGCGCTGCTGTGGTCGTGGAAACGGCGTCGCGACGCATGGAGGAATGTTTTTTATGTGATTCAAATGTATTAAATTCCCCGAGCGAGCGGAAAGCCATTTGTTTTTGTTGTGTGATTTCAAACAGTTCTTCTACGGTAGATTTCTTCTTCTACACCCTTTCTTGCAACATATGCACAGGTTTTAGAGAGTACTGCCACCTGCTGGTCAGTAAAAGAACAGCACTTTGCCATGCGCTGCCGTGCTACACTATAAACGCATGAAGCCGCACGGCACAGTGCGCGCGCAGCACGCGCGCTCCAGCTTGCGGACCAAAGCGCAACTATATCCGAGCCTTAACATGTTGACTAAAACAGCATGGCTATAATTCCTTCCCACACAGTTGACATGGCTTGAGTCAGCTGATGCAGTACCACCTTGGACTGACAGCTTCCTCTAAAATGCCTACACACATTTTATTGGTAATTTTGTCATTATTTTGTAATTTTATTTTCTTGTGGGTACATACCCTTTGAGTCTCCTGATTTGTTTATTTTCCCACTGGGAACTGTGTATTACAAAATTAACCAAACTTAAAGCTGAAGACGAAATAGCTATTTTGTAATTGTTTCATTGGTGTACAGTTTAAGATTTGCAATGAAATAGAATCACCACACACACACCCCAAAAAAGATTTTTTTTAAACAGCTCAAATTAAAATCCTCAGTCTGAGTTAGCTTGTTTGTGTAAAAGTTTGTTAAGTATAAACACTGGAAAAGGCCAGCTGATACATATTCAATGTTTTTCGATACTCTAACAAACCCTATTTGCAAAAATCAGCAGGCATTGACTTGAGCTGAGATGCAGCAAAATAACTGAAACAATCAACGCACAAGTAGGAGACAGTTTTATGGCAAAGCATTTCCAGGAAGTTCTTCCATCTGTTTGCAAAGTGATAACAAACAGAATGTAAAGTGGAGGTCTTGAAGTTAAAGAAAAACTTTACGAGATTGGATGAAGGATAACTAAAAAGGTACATCAAAACCTCAATTTGACTTCAGACGGCCTTGAAGGAAATTCAGTACACTTTGAATTTATGGTACATATTTTATATGCAGCAATATGGGCATAAATCCATCCATCCATCCATCCATCTTCTTCCGCTTATCCGGGGTCGGGTCGCGGGGGTAGCAGCCTAAGTAGGGAGGCCCAGACTTCCCTCTCCCCAGCCACTTGGAGCAGTTCCTCCGGGGGAATCCCAAGGCGTTCCCAGGCCAGCCGAGAAACATAGTCCCTCCAGCGCGTCCTGGGTCTTCCTCTGGGTCTCCTCCCGGTGGGACGTGCCCGGAACACCTCACCAGGGAGGCGTCCAGGAGGCATCCTAACCAGATGCCCGAGCCACCTCAACTGGCTCCTCTCGATGTGGAGAAGCAGCGGCTCTACTCCGAGTCCCTCCCGGATGACTGAGCTTCTCACCCTATCTCTAAGGGAGAGTCCAGCCACCCTGCGGAGAAAACTCATTTCAGCCGCTTGTATCCGAGATCTTGTTCTTTCGGTCATAACCCAAAGCTCATGACCATAGATGAGGGTGGGAACGTAGATCGATCGGTAAATTGAGAGCTTTGCCTTTTGACTCAGCTCTCTCTTCACCACGACAGACCGGTACAGCGCCCGCTTCACTGCGGACGCTGCACCTATCCGCCTATCGATCTCACGCTCCAGTTTTCCCTCATTCGTGAACAAGATCCCGAGATACTTAAACTCCTCCACTTGGGGCAGGACCTCCTCCCCGACCCGGAGAGGGCATGCTACCCTTTTCCGGCTCAAGACCATGGCCTCGGATTTGGAGGAACTGATCCTCATCCCGGCCGCATCACACTCGGCTGCAAACCGCTCCAGTGAAAGTTGTAAATCACGAACTGATGAAGCCAGTAGGACCACATCATCTGCAAAAAACAGAGAAGCGATTCTAAGGTCACCAAAACGGATCCTCTCAACACCTTGGCTGCGCCTAGAAATTCTGTCCATAAAAGTTATGAACAGAATCGGTGACAAAGGGCAACCTTGGCGGAGTCCAACTCTCACCGGAAACGAGCCTGACTTACTGCCGGCAATGCGGACCAAGCTCTGACACCGGTCGTACAGGGACCTAACAGCCCTTATCAAAGGGCCTGGTACCCCATACTCCCGGAGTACCCCCCACAGAACCCCCCGAGGGACGCGGTCGAATGCCTTCTCCAAGTCCACAAAGCACATGTAAACTGGTTGGGCAAACTCCCACGCACCCTCCAGGACCCTGCTGAGGGTGTAGAGCTGGTCCAGTGTTCCACGACCAGGACGAAAACCACACTGCTCCTCCTGAATCCGAGGTTCGACTATCCGACGGACCCTCCTCTCCAGAACCCCTGAATAGACCTTACCAGGGAGGCTTAAGAGTGTGATCCCCCTATAGTTGGAACACACCCTACGGTCCCCCTTTTTGAATAGGGGAACCACCACCCCAGTCTGCCAATCCAAGGGAACTGCCCCCGATGTCCACGCGATATTGCAGAGTCGCGTAAGCCAACACAACCCTACAACATCCAGAGCCCTAAGGAACTCCGGGCGAATCTCATCCACCCCCGGAGCCTTGCCACCGCGGAGCTTTTTAACCACCTCGGCGACCTCAGCACCAGAGATCGGAGAACCCGACCCAAAGTCCCCAGGCTCTGCTTCCTCAGTGGAAGACGTGCCAGTAGGATTGAGGAGGTCTTCGAAGTATTCCGCCCACCGACTCACAACATCCCGAGTTGAGGTCAGCAGCACGCCACCTCCACCATAAATGGTGTTGGTCTCGTACCTCTTTCCCCCCCTGAGACGCCGGATGGTGGACCAGAATCGCCTCGAAGCCGTACGGAAGTCATTCTCCATGGCCTCTCCGAACTCCTCCCACGCCCGAGTTTTTGCCTCAGCAACCACCCGAGCCGCATGCCGCTTGGACTGCCGGTACCTATCAGCTGCTTCCGGGGTCCCACAAGCCAAAAAGGCCCAATAGGACTCCTTCTTCAGCCTGACAGCATCCCTCACTGCCGGTGTCCACCACCGGGTTCGAGGGTTGCCACCTCGACAGGCACCAACAACCTTGCGGCCACAGCTCCGATAAGCTGCCTCGACAATAGAGGCGCGGAACACGGCCCACTCGGACTCCATGTCCCCCGCCTCCCTCGGAACGTGTTCAAAGCTCTCCCGGAGGTGGGAGTTAAAGCTCCGTCTTACGGGAGACTCTGCCAGACGTTCCCAGCAGACCCTCACGATACGTTTGGGTCTGCCAGGTCTGACCGGCATCCTCCCCCACCATCGGAGCCAACTCACCACCAGGTAGTGGTCAGTAGACAGCTCCGCCCCTCTCCTCACCCGAGTGTCCAAGACATGCGGCCGCAGATCAGATGAGACGACAACAAAGTCGATCATCGAACTGCGACCTAGGGTGTCCTGGTGCCAAGAGCACATATGGACACCCTTATGCTTAAACATGGTGTTCGTTATGGACAATCCATGACGAGCACAGAAGTCCAATAACAGAACACCACTCTGGTTCAGATCAGGGGGGCCGTTCCTCCCAACCACACCCCTCCAGGTCTCACTGTCATTGCCCACGTGAGCGTTGAAGTCCCCCAGTAGAACAAGGGAGTCCCCAGGAGGCGCACTCTCCAATACCCCCTCCAAGGACTCCAAAAAGGGTGGGTAGTCTGAGCTGCCGTTTGGTGCATAGGCACAAACAACAGTCAGAGCCCGTCCCCCCACACGTAGGCGAAGGGAGGCTACCCTCTCGTTCACCGGGGTGAACCCCAACGTACAGGCACCAAGATGGGGGGCAACCAGTATGCCCACTCCTGCTCGGCGCCTCTCACCAGGGGCAACTCCAGAGTGGAAGAGTGTCCAACCCCTCTCAAGGAAACTGGTTCCAGAGCCAGAGCCATGCGTTGAGGTGAGTCCGACTATTTCTAGTCGGAACCTCTCAACCTCACACACTAGCTCAGGCTCCTTCCCCACCAGAGAGGTGACATTCCATGTCCCAATGGCCAGCTTCTGTAGCCGAGGATCAGACCGCCAGGGTCCCCGCCCTCGGCCGCCACCCATCTCACATTGCACCCGACCCCTTTGGCCCCTCCCACAGGTGGTGAGCCCATGGGAAGGGGGACCCACGTCTCCTCTTCGGGCTGTGCCCGGCCGGGCTCCATGGGTAAAAGCCCGGCCACCAGGCGCTCGCCAGCGTGCCCCACCTCCGGGCCTGGCTCCAGAGTGGGGCCCCGGTGACCCGCGTCCGGGCGAGGGAAAACTTAGTCCATTAATTGTACTCATCATAGGGGTTTTTGGGCTGCACTTTGTCTGATCCCTCACCTAGGACCTGTCTGCCTTGGGTGACCCTTCTAGGGGCATGAAGCCCCTGACAGCATAGCTCCTAGGATCATTGAGACACTCAAACCCCTCCACCACGGTAAGGTGGCAGCCCAGGGAGGAGATGGGCATAAATGTCCTTTATAAAATAGTCATCATGAGAAAAATTTTAATGTATCTTCAACGTATGGTACTTTACAGAACACTGAAGAATGCAACATTCTTTGTTTTCACATGTTAAAGTGCAACAATAAACACGAGCCCTTATTCTCAAAACAGTGCAATAAAACAGGTTATTGTGTTTTTAGTCAAAGTCAAAAGTCAAAGTCAACTTTATTGTCAGATCTGCAATATGTACTGTACAGGACATACACAGGACCGAAATTGCGTTTCTCTCAGTCCCTCGGTGCAACAGTAAACATCTAAACATTGAAACACTGAAACATATAATAATAGACATAAGCATAAAATAGTAAAACTAACACTGTCCTGAGTTTTTGCATAGTGGTATAAGAGTATGAAAATTTACACCAACTCTAAAACTAAAACATTAAACATTTAATGAACATAATACTGTCCTGAGTTTTTGCATACTAGTATAAAAAAAGAGTATAAAAAGTATAACTAAAATAAACTAAAGGTTTCTAGCATTGACATTTGCAAAGTGGCAAAGCAGCGTATGAGTTAATGTATACAGTATATGTATGAGGTAGTAGTTGATGTTGTTATAGAGGCAAAAAGTGGCATATGCAGTAAGGCACATTGGGCATCCCTAAATAAGACCGTTCAGAGCACACTGTATATGTACCAGCAGTGGTGTAGATGGTGCATTATTGGTATTATATTAATAATAACGGCAAATTTTATACTGAAAAATTGTTTGCAGAGAATTTTAAGTATTAAATAACACCTATTTCAACAACTGGTAGGAAAACTGAAAAACACTTTGGTTATCTGAGGTATTGCCAGAGTATTACCATACTATGTGGTGATTGGAAGTTCAATTTCTTTTTTAACTGCTGTCCCTTCACTGTGAGACATCAGCACAGTCAAAACAGTATCTTTGGACTGATGTTTCTGTCCAGCATGCTCTAAAAGTTTCAAATATTTCTGTTTTGTGAAAGCGAGCAAGCAGTTTTTCCACCAAAATACATTCAAAAAGTAACAACAGTTTGAGAACATACGACAATGTGGAAGTCAGCAGAAAGAGACAAAACTATTTTGAGTCTCGCTTTATTTTCTACGTCTTCCAACATCAAGAATCAGAAAAATGAACTAATTACAACCGTTGGTCTTTTCCTTTTATTTTCTGTCTCTTTCACAATAAAAGCGTACATTCTGATGTGAATATATATGCTTGTGTCCACCACAACAGAATATATTGAAAGTACTTTGTATTAAGAGTGTGAAGTCCTGCCACAATCAAGAAAACTGAAAGTTATGCACCATAACTCATGTTCCCTGAAAGAAGGGAACGAGGTGCAACATACTTGCTATGGGAATTGCGCCCCTGCGCGATTACCTAAAGGAATACATTCACGCCTTTTACGGCAGGGGACGTCACCCTGCACCAGAGGTACCACCCTTTAGGTACTTAGGCGACTGACGCCCCTCCATCTTCCTCAGAAATTGCACTTCACCGAGCTTTCAGCATTGAAAAGGGCCAGCTATGTTGCACCTCGTTCCCTTCCTTCAGGGAACATGAGTTATGGTGCATAACTTTCAGTTCCCTTTCAGTTCGGTCTCTCGGTGCAACATACTTGCTATGGGAACGTAATTCATTCACGCCCTTGAAATGCTCAGTAAAATGCCTGTTAGTGTGAACGTCTGCCCTTGACCAGAAGGCATCTCAAAGCTACTTTCTATTGTGTATTAGAAAGAACAGCCTGAGTGACATCACACGCAGTAACATCCAAACTGTAGTACTTTGCAAAAGTGTTTAAAGAGCTCCAGTTCGCAGCAGCACAAATGTCTGCAACTGACACGCCCTTGAACAATGACCATGAAGTGGCCAAGCCCCTGGTTGAGTGAGCATGGACTCCAGGGGGCATTTGTTGACCCTTGCTACCATATGCCCTCTAAATGGCCTCCGTCACCCAATGAGAGAGGCTCTGTCTTGATAGTGCCTTTCCTGTAGCAGGTGCAGCAAAGCAGACAAACAGTTGGGTTGTTTTCCTCCATTCAGCTGTTCTCTGCATGTAGGTGCGTAAAGCCCTCACTGGGCAGAGAGCCTGTAGCCTTTCCTGTTCCTAAGTGAGGACAAGGGCAAGTGGAAAGGAGGAGATATCAAAGTCCAGACTCCTATGGTTCAGGGTCAGGACCTTGGGAGTATATGCGGGATTAAGCCTTAGGGTGACCTTTGACCTGTCAGGGGCGAATCTGGTACACATTGGATGTACAGACAATGCATGGAGGTCACCCACGCGTTCCGCCGAGCACAGAGCCAGGAGAAGAGCAATTTTATAAGATAGAAGATCTATCTTAATCTTGCTGAGAGGCTTGAATGGTGGGTTGCAAAGAGCCCTCAAGACCAGACCAAGATCCCAACCAGGGGTCAGGGTCCTGCTTGGCAGCCTGGTTCGAAGCACACCTTTCATATATCTCATTATGATTGGATGTGCTCCAGGAGTCCTGTGTCCCCAGCCCTAGTGACAGGCAGAGATAGCTGCAAGGAACACTTTAATCGTTGAATAAGAACGACCCTTTTCTAGCAGATCCTGAAGGAAAATTAAAAGTTGAGCCAGGTCGCAAGCATAAGAAATGATATTTCTTTCTGAGCACCATGCTTCAAAGATGCGCCACTTTTGTGCGTATAGGGACTGTGTTGACCCGGCACGGGCATTTTGTATAGTTGTCACCACGTTCTCAGGCAACCCCGACGTCATCAGTCTGTCTTTTTCAGCTAACAAGCTGGAATTAATTCCAGATCCTGGCCTAAACAGCTGGGCTGTGACTTCCTGTGTGAGACTTTGAGAGTCCACCAGGTTAGGGAACGGGTTTCCACATTGATGTGTTAACATACGTCCCTGATCGAGTCTCCTCAAAGACAGATGGAGTCTATTAATTTTATTAGAATGAGTTGGGACAGGAAAGCTACTGTTTCCCTCCACAACAGGATTTTCTGTTGGGTTGAGGGGTTGCTGTTTCTGTAAACGAGCAGACCTCCTGATTCCAATTGTTGTCCTCTCAGGTGGGATATTGTGTGGGGACAAGGTTGATGCAGCTTTGTGAGGAAAATCACGTGCTGCACTTCCATTGCTCGAGCCTTGTGTGTCCTTCATGAATAATAAAGGAGCATAACAATGTGTGAACATGGGGATGATCCTTTGTGGCCGGCAGACTCAAGATAATTTGTTGATAAGGAGCCCAGCTTCCCTTCAAAAACAGTAGGACATATCTGGTTCAACTCTGATCCTTTTACACGTACAGTAGCGTGATCACAGCCGCTTCTCAGAGGGTGTGAAAAATGTGTCTGCTTTGGGGCGTCCGACGTGCTCTCCTGTGGTGCGAACGTGTCACGTGGTCGTCTGGCTAGTGTATTAGCCGGCCCCTTGCTCTTACTGGAGCGGGGGCTGGGACACGTGCCCTTTCCCACCTGCCTTAGCGAGAGGTGTAGGGTCTGTTCGCAGACGCCTCTGGGTCTGTCTTCTGGAGACAGGTTCAAAGGCACCCTGCTGGGGCTTATTGAATAGGCTGGCACCCCATGAGCCGTGAGGGAGGGGGATGTGCCCCCCCTTTATGACGGCCGACAGGCCAGAGGCCCGTCCTGTTGACATTATTTGTGTTGGTGTGTTGTTGTTTTTTTCAATAAAACAGGGATGTGCTGTTTTATGAGTTTTATTTGTGCTTACGTGCAACGACATACATGATTTGATGTCACTCACAGCAGGGAAAACATGGTTTGTGCATGCAACATATTTATCAGCCATTTGTACTTTGTTACAAATAAAGTCTGAACAAGGTGCGAACACTCCTGTTACCACGTGGGCAGGAGGTCGTTTAAAATGTAAACGTGAACCTGGTTCATCAGGCACGTTTTTGACGAGTGTCCCGGTTCGCCGAGGAGGCCCTGTGCCTGCTCGCTTGGCGTGGGACAAACCTGTTTTTAGTCCATGCGTGCTCTGAGCGAGGTTGGTTCGGCGGGGGTCTCTGCCGAGGCTCCTCCTCGTATGCTGTCCGCTTCTGCGGTGGCGCACGCGTCGTCGAGCAGTGCCGCTGCTGTACAGGTCTGCTTCCAGCGGACTCTCTGGGGGGGAGGCGAAACTCCGACGAGGGATGCCCAACCTGAGAGCTTCAGCCTTCCTGCACCTTTGGTCCAGCTTGGTTTGGATTCGCTCCAAAGTCTGGCCAAAAAGTCCCTCCGCTTCTATCGAGTGATGGAGAAAATGGACCTTTTGTCCCTCTGGTAAGTCCTTCAACGTCATCCATGGGTGGCAGAGCGCGATGACCACTTCCGCCATACCTCTGCCCTGAGCCACAGCAGCTGTACCCATCATACGCAGGACAAAGTCTGTAGCTCTGTGGGCTTCGTCCAATAATTTGGCGGCAGCTTGCTTATCCGAGGTTTCCTGCAGTCGTTGGAGTTTTTCTGCGAGGTAAGCCGGCATCATCACTGACGCGTTCATCGCGCGTCGCAAGTCCTTGAACTCTGTAGCACTTCTCGAGAAGCGACGCTGAGGCTCTGCAAGCTTTGTTAGGGAGAGTCGGCTTTGTTCCTGAAGATCTAGGAGCTAGGTGGGACGCTAGCGTGTCCTCAATCTGAGGTGCATTAGCTATTCCCACCTGATCCATGCCCTCCACGTCGAGAAATTGTGACGGGGAGAAGCATGGGCGCTCGTGGCTGGAGCCAGGTGCGGGTCAGTTCTGTGAGGAAGTCTAGGAGCACGGGCATCCTTTGCCTTGTTACAGCCTGTTGTTTTGAATAAAAATAGTTCCCCGCCAGTCTCGTGACCTGTTGGCGAGGTGGGGGCTCCAGCCAGGGGATGTTCAATGCGTCCCCCGCTCTGTGGCACAGGTCGAACAAGGCCGGGATGGAGAAGTCCGTTTCATGGAGTGCAGGTATCGAGGTCCTGGAGAGGTGCTCTCCCGGATTCTCGATCTCGAGTTCTGGTTCCTCCGCTGAAAATTCTCCCGAGGCTGAGATGGAGATCTCGTCTTCATTCATCATGCCTCTGGTGTTGAACTCTACTGTTAGGTCCACCATAAGAGCAAGCGGGTCAGGGCTGTCGCCCCATTCGACGCACGTGCTGTCGTGTAGAGCCATGTGTTCGAGCTCTGGGGTCGGAGTGAGGGTCTCCGTGGTGTCTAGGTCCTGTGGACCAGCTGAGCTTCCCATGGCGTTAGTCACGATGTCCACGCGCTGCCGTAGCACAGTGTCCAGCATCTGGCTGCAGTGTGGGCAAGAGTAAGTCACGTCCAGAGCTTGTCTTGCATGAAATATACCCAGGCAGACTGGACAGGCCTCATGGGTGTCCGTCGCTGCGAGGTAAAATCCACAGCCCCTGGGACAGACGCGCGAGTTTGGGCTTGCCGTCCCGTTGGCTTTCCTTTGAAGTTTTGTCTTTCGCTTTCCCTTCTACGGAGGCATGTCTGAGATAAGGCGAGTGAGACCCTCCAAAATCCCTTTTCTTCTTTGTTCAAGTGTCTCCTCTGTTATGTCGCTTTCGCTGGCTAGCTCGCTAAGCTTGCGTTAGCCGAGGTAGCGGTTGTGGCATAGTTATGATGCCATTGAGCGAAGCAACCTGTGGAAAGAGGAGAAAAGAAAACTTTGGGGTTATAGAAATGTGCTGGGCTAGCTTTCGCTAGTCCAGAAGTACGCAAGGAAAAATTCTCTGTGCGCTCTGTGCAGGGAGCGAGCTCACCTCAAGTTGAGCGATGAAGCAGCAGAGAAGTCCCGCGAAGAGAGGTAGTTCAGGTTTTTGCGAGGTGAAGGGCAAAAAAGAGGAAGAAGGAGGTGTCATGTATTGGGATGTGGATGGAGCTTACGTGATGACGTGTGTGGGGGTGGAGAAAGTTAGTTCTAGAAGTGAGATAACGAGGTGGTGGATGAAGATGGTTCAATAAAGAGAATGAAACGATATCACTTTGTTTATTGATTCAATTCAGAATATCCTGCCTAATTTAGTAATAAGGAGGATATGTAACAATGGCGATGAGGATAATATTGAACAGTATCACGCTGAAGACGACAACGGCAACACAAGGTTAGCTAAAAAAAAAGTTTAAGCTAGCATGGAAAAGTCAAGTATTCAACCGTTCGCTTGCTACGCGGATCCAGCGACCCTTGGACCAAGATGGACACGGTGGCTGACATCATTTGAGCTGTATGCAGACGGTAAAGGACTTATTCTGACTGATGATGCCACAGACGCCATTAAGCAGCGGAGGCGTGCTCTGTTACTGCACTTGGCCGGACAAGACGTGTAGGACATTTTCTCCACATTACCGCAAATAGGCGAGGCTACGGATTATGATGCGGCAGTGACTGCGCTGAACACATATTTTGTTCCACAAGTGAATGCAGCATATGCACGTCAGACTTTTCACAAAATATCCCAGAAACAAGGTGAGACCGTTCAACAATTTTGTACTCGCTTGAGGCAAGCTGCAAGGGACTGTGATTTTCATGGCGATAATGATAATCAAATAAGAGATGCTATTTTGAGTAAATGCACATCAGAATACGTGCGAAGAAAGTTACTGAAGGAGGGTCCAGGCTTAACATTGGCTCGTGCGTTGGAGATAGCCTCACAATGTGAAAGCGTGGAGGAGCAAATGGCAGCGATGAGCATCACCGAGGAAAAGAAAACGGAGAACGCGGTCAACAGGATTGTAATGACAAAGAAAGGAAAATACATGAAACCAAAAGAAAAAGTGAAGGAGGAAAATAAAATGGAAAGACAATGTTACAGATGCGGATTCACCGACCACATGGGAAGAGATCCCAAATGCCCAGCACGAGGACAAACATGCCACAAATGTAATGGTAAGGACCACTTGTCAAAAATGTGCCGCACAAAAAGGCAGAAGACACAAAAAGTAAATATGCTGGATGAATATTCTTTTATTGTGAAGGAGGACAATGTACCTGATAAACTGCCATTTTCTGTGGGGGGAGTCGAGTTAAAAATGTTGATTGACTCTGGTGCTACAAGTAATATAATGGGAGAAAATATATGGGAAAAACTTAAAGCTGAAAAGATAAAGTGCTATTCATATGTACTTAAAGAGCAGAAGAAGCTGTATGCTTATTCCTCAACACAAGCATTGGACATTAAAGGTGCATTCAGATGTGAAGTGAAGATCGGCAACAGGAGAAAAGAAGCAGAGTTTATTGTCATAAAAGGCAATGGTGAACCACTCCTGGGAAAAAAGACTGCTGTAAAGCTAGGGGTACTAAAAATAGGAGAAAATGTGGCGGCGGTCACAGAATCAAAAAACACTCTTCAAGAACAGTACCCAGAGGCATTTAAAGGAATAGGAAAGTTAAACACCAAACAAATCAAGTTGTACATCAACTCAGAAGTAAAACCAGTAGCACAACCCCTGAGACGCATACCTTATCATTTAAGGGATGCAGTGGAAAAAAAGATAAATGAGTTGACTGAAATGGCTATTGTAGAGAGGGTGGAAGGACCTACACCGTGGGTGAATCCTGTTGTGATATTGCCAAAGAAAAATGACAAAGACATAAGACTGTGCTAAGACATGAGAAGAGCAAATGAGGCAATAATCAGAGAAAGATTCCCAATCCCCACAGTAGATGAAATACTTCAAGGATTAAATGGATCTGCAATTTTCAGCAAGCTAGATCTCAAATGGGGATATCATCAGTTGGAGCTGACCCCAGAGTCCAGAGAAATCATGACATTTGCAGTGCATAATGGAGTTTACAGATGCAAAATACTGATATTTGGTGTCTCATCAGCTAGTGAGCAATATCAACATGAGATCGCTAATGCACTGGCAGGCATTGAAGGAGTGGAAAAGATCTCAGATGATGTGATCATACACGCACCGGACCAGGAAACACATGACAAGCGCCTGCATGTCTTCATGAAGAGACTTGTTGAATGTGGTTTAACATTAAACCCAGAGAAGTGTCAATTCAACATAGACAAGCTGATATTCACGGGAATACTGTTGACACAAAAAGGCATTGGACCCACAACAGAAAGAGTGAGAGCTGTGACGGAGGCAAGAGAACCAAGGAATGCTGCAGAAGTGAGAAGTTTCCTCGGATTAGTAGGTTTTAGCAGCAGGTTCATTCCACAGTTTGCAACAATCTCAGAACCTCTAAGACGTTTAACTCGAAAAGAGACTACATTCGTGTTTGGACCAGAGCAAAAGACGGCGGCTGTGGTGTAGTGGTAATGGCAGTCGACCCCTGATCGGAAGGTTGGAGGTTCGAATCCCGCATCCGCCCACCATGTGTCGTTGTGTCCCTGGGCAAGACACTTAACCCCGAGTTGCTCCCGGTAGGTCTGGATGGCGCCTTGCAAGGCAGGCTACCACTACCGGTGTATGAATGTCTGAATGAATGGGTGGATGGCTGGTATTGTAAAGCGCTTTGGGGCTCCTCACAGGGGGCTGGAAAGCGCTATATAAATAAGCTCCATTTACCATTTACCATTCCAACTTTAAAAGCTGAGCTAGCCAAAGCAGGGACTTTAGCTTATTTTGACAAAGAAGCCCCAACCAAAATCATTGCTGATGCGAGTCCAGTAGGTCTCGGCGTAGTACTGATACAGGAGCAAAAGGTGAAGAGGTACCAATATGTTATGTAAGTCGAAGCTTGACAGACTGTGAACGTAGGTACTCTCAAACAGAAAAGGAAGCATTAGCACTGGTTTGGGCATGTGAAAGACTTCACCCATACAAATATGGTAGGAGGTTTGACCTAGTTACTGACCACAAACCCCTAGAGGTCATATACAGCCAGCGGTCCAAACCATGTGCGCGAATAAAGATATAGGTTCTCAGATTGCAACCATATAACTTCAAAGTGGTGCATGTTGCTGGGAAACTAAATATTGCTGACTCACTATCAAGACTGTTATCAGATAAGATAACACAAGACACACACATTCATGAGTCTGAGGAGTATGTGAGATTTGTGGCTGTAAATGCAACTCCAAAATCACTTACTACAAGACAGGTTGAGGAGGCATCTGCCACAGATTCAGAATTAACAGAGGTGCGAAAAGCAGTTGAAAACGGACATTTTGAAAAATGCAAAGCATATGCACCTATTGCAAATGAACTGTGTGTGGTGGGACACATAGTTTTGAGAGGAACACGCATTGTGATGCCAGAAGAGCTAAGGGCTAAAGCAATTATGTTGGCACATCACATGAAGGACATTTAGGAATAGTAGGAACAAAGCAACGTCTCAGGACAAAAGTATGATGGCCTGGCATGGACCAAGCAACAGAAAAATATTGCAAAACATGTCATGGTTGTCAAATTGTGGCTAGACCTGATCCACCAGAGCCGTTGAGAAGCACACTTTTACCGGATGGACCGTGGCAGGATGTGGCGGTAGACTTACTGGGACCATTATCTTCAAATCACTCCATTCTTGTGTTAATAGACTATTACAGCCGTTATTATGAATATGATGTGTTGTCATCTACAACTGCTGAGAAAGTCATCGACTCCATTGACAGTATGTTTAGTAGACATGGTCTACCAGTTTCCATTAGATCAGACAATGGTCCACAGTTCAAATCAGAATTATTCAAAGAATACTGTGAGAACAATGGAATCAAACATGTGAGGACAACACCAAAATGGGCTCAAGCCAACGGCAAAGTTGAACGTCAGAACGCGTCACTGATGAAGAGGATCAGGATTGCACAAGCTGAAGGATTGGACTGGAAACGAGAATTAAGGAAATATGTTACAGCGTATCGCAGTATTGAACATGCAACCAAAGGCAAAAGTCCTGCAGAACTTTTATTCAACAGAAAAATGAGAGGAAAATTACCGGACATGAGTGAGACAAATACAGTTGCGTTGGATGTACGTGACAGAGACGCAGAACAGAAAGGAAAAGCGAAGAGTTATGCTGACATCCGGAGAGGAGCTCAATATTCAAGAGTAGAGCTGGGAGACACAGTACTGGTTCAACAGGAAAAAGTTGACAAATTAACAACACCATTTAATGCAGTACCACACAAAGTCGTGAGCAAATCGGGAAACCAAGTTGTAGTTGAATCACCAACAGGAGCTCGGTATCACCGAAACACAACACATGTAAGAAAATATGAAACTAAGAAAGGAGATTGTGGACAAGGAACGTTTTCTGAAAATAATGGCTGTGAGATAGAGACAGAAGGGGACACTTACATTGCAACACCACAAGAGGGCACTCAAGACTTGGAAATGGAAAAGACAATCAGACCCCAGAGAATCAGAGACTCCAGAGAGGTTTCGTGATTTTGTATGAAAAAAAAAAAAAACTGTATGTTCATTGTTCTAAGAAATGTAAGTTGTTTTGTGACTAAGAAAGTGTATTGGTAAGCCAGAAGGCGAGAAGCTGATGGAAAAAAAAAAAACTGATGACTAAATGTATTGAGGGAGAAGTTGTAAAACTAATGGTGTAGTCACACCAAGCAGCGTTTCGACCTCCAAAGCGTCCAGTTTACATGTAAAGTCAATGGTGGACGCGCTTCCAGCAGCTTCTTGGCGTCTGGCGTCAGGTCGCATGCGTGTTGAGCGTGCTGGGAAGCGTTTTTCCGTGCACGTGAACCGGCTTCAGCCTCCAATCCGCGCATTCAACATGCTGAAGATTTCGCGGTTCAAACTTTCAAACGCCGCTCAACTCTACCTGATTGGTTGGTGTGTCAACCAATCAGGGAGAGTCGGGGGAAGAAGAGAGGGGGCAGGGGGAGAGTCCCTATGTGACGCGGAAACGAGGGTGCGCGCGCACTATGTGACGTATTGTTTGTCGAAAAAAAAAGAAAAGACCCGCGAGGTCGTGGACTATGGAAGAGAAACTCATTGTAGCTGTGTGTTCGCGACAATTCCTTCACGACCAGTCAAGTCTGCTCGACAGAGACGGAAATAAAAGGCTCCTCGCCTGGCGGAGTGCAGTGACTCTGTGCGCAGGACTCTGTATACCGGTAAGCTCCTCCCACACCCCGCCGCCACGACGCCGCAGCCACGAAGCCGCCGCAACACTACAGTTTGGACAACACTGGGTAAGCGCGTCCACTTGCGTGCGTGAGGAGCTTTTTGGAGGTCGAAACGCTGCTTGGTGTGACTACACCATAAGGAAAAAGGGGATGTCATGTATTGGGATGTGGACGGAGCTTACGTGATGACGTGTGTGGGGGTGGATAAAGTTAATTCTAGAAGTGAGATAATGAGGTGGTGGATGAAGATGGTTCAATAAAGAGAATGAAACAATATCACTTAGTTTATTGATTCAATTCAGAATATCCTGCCTAATTCAGTAATAAGGAGGATATGTAACAGGAGGGGCGTCAGTCGCCTAAGTACCTAAAGGGCAGTACCTCTGGCGCGGGGTGACGTCCCCTGCCGTAAAAGGCGTGAATGTATTCCTTCAGGTAATCACGCAGGGTCGCAATTCCCATAGCAAGTATGTTGCACCGAGAGACCGAACTGAAAGGGAACTAATTCACTTAGTTAACTGGACATCATTACCTTCACGTAGACTCTCTTACTGGTACATTTTCATCTTTAAATCACTTCTTGGTCTGTTGCCTTCATACATCTCCTCCTTTCTACATCTCTGTGTGAGTGCAGCTACAGTGTGCGCTCTCAGGACATTATTACCTGCAGTGTTCCCTCATTGAGAAGCATGGGATCATCTGTAATGTGGAGGGGGGGAGACTAATGAGCATGTGTGTGTGTATGCTAGGGCTTTAACAGACTACTCGAGTAATCAACACATCGATTACTTGGACATCCATCGAGTTTTTTAATTTCAAGTCGAGTATTCATAGTGACGTCATCACGTCGCAGTTACAGAACAGAAAATGAATCAACTTCCTGTTTAGAGCACATTGCAAACCGGTGTTACGCCATATTCTGTGACCACTGTATATTGTGACCATAGGGGGCGGTGTTGCATGAACTGTTGCAGGTCACAGAATGTGGTGTAACACCAGGTCCAATTGACTGAACCAGAACCAGCTTCCTCTGACCTTGTTTCACAAATAAAAGGCAAAAAATATTAATCTCTAAACCTATAAAACCTATTAACATATTAATCTCTAAACCTAACCCTAATGCGAAGCAACACAGGCGGTGGTGCGGATTGGTCAACCGCCCCACTGTTTTTAGTTTCGTTTTTGACGTGCCGCACATTTTTTTCACTTTTGTAGCTTAATAATAATAACTAACAGTTTTGGGTTTCCTGTGTCTTATTTGCTGTATGATAAATGGTAGGAGCCTAATATATGCTCCCAATGTTTTGTTGGTCTTTTTTTGTAAATAAAAAAGTACTTATTTTTTTTGCGGTTTTAATTAGTTAATTATTTTTTGCATCTTGAGATCCTATGACATCATCAACTACTCGAGCTCTACTCGAATATTATTATGTTAATGTCGAGTTTTAAAATGATGTCCTCGTTCAACCCCTAGTGTATGCACATCACGCACCAATGTGCAAAAAAATGTACACAAGTTCACAAAAAAGCAAAATTTCATCTAGATTTCCTTACTTTAATTCCATTTACAGTTTCTCACCAAGTTTGTGTAAATTCAGCTGTTTTAAAGAAATTTGAACTTTAATGCACTTCAGATCATCACTATTTGTGTTTATAGAGAGATAAAAAACATCAAAACTAGACTTATTTTACTTGTGTTCAACACTACTCATCTAAAGGATGTTTCTCATGAAGCTTGAGGACAATAAGATGTGGGGTTTTAAAGACTTTTGAACTTCAATGCACCTTAACACACAGCGTCTTACACCTGCAGCGTCTTACAGCCTCACAGTTACTGCTAAGCTAAGATGCTACAGACGTAGCGCTCCTCTCAAACATCCTCCTAACATGAATATACGTTTAGGATCAACCACCCAGTCAACAACTGCCAGCACTAAGCTCGCTAAACTTGCGAGTGATCAACACAGAGGTACCTTCTCCACCTGTGCTCGTTTTCTGTCGAGGAAGGAGACACAGAGCAGAAACAGTGCTGGTTAGTGGAGAGTTGGAGGAGGTAACCAGGAAAACCTGGAGTGGATTTTAGTGGTTTGAATACTGTATTCTCTTATTAATCAAGTGGAATGGATTTGTTCACAAAGAAAGAGAAACTGCGCCAACTGAACTAATGTTTTATAGTAAAAATGTGTCTAAATGAGCATTTTTATGTGGGTGGGGTGGGCATGTCCTCTTCACATTTAATGTTGCAACGCCTATGGTGAGAATCGAACTAGGCAACAGGGTCTTCTCCTACTCCGCTCCTGTTTCCTGGAATATCTTGTAAAAAGATCTGAAGCTCTCGGCCTTGACCTCTCTAAGTGGCTTCAAACATCTGGGGAAAAACCAACGCAGACATGTTCCTATTTTTAGTATTTTACATTGCCTTACAATTTAGCCTTTTTTGTTTTATTTTTTTTAAATACCATTTTCTTTCATTTGTTCTTCTTAATTAGTGTACTTTCTTTTATGATTGTCTACTCTTGTTTTCATTCTTTGTTAAAATCAGGTCTCTCTTGTCTAAGAGTCCCCGAGGCTTAATGGGACTAATCTGTATAAATAAAGATTGAATGCACTTAAAAAGTTATCTACCTAAAAAATGATAAAGTTAATATTTGTATCCAGTATCATAGATAAGGGCAGAATAAAATTTCTTTTCACAGAGCAGGCAGTGTTGCATTTCAAAACCTGCAGTACAATCACATGACAACAATGCAGAACACAACACATGTATTTGGGTTCAATACATACAACCTGTCTGACCATTGCACAGCTACACATTTTTTTCTTCCTCCCCCATTCTTTTCTCTGAGAAGTTGACACTGCTGTACAAACACCTCTAAATAATGAAAATGTGCTCTCAGGGTCAAGCAGCTCCTCAGCCAAACCAGTTTCCTGCCAAACAGTCAATACTGTAGTGTTCCAGCAGTGAGTGGGGGAATGGAAAAACTCCCTCTTTGTCCCTGAGATTTTAATGCAGCTGCATTTGCAGTTGAGCAGCCAAGCCAGGGAAAGAGTAGCTTTGTCAGATCCTACTGGTTCTTACCCTTAGAGTCGTATTATTCATCTTGCCTCCCTAATCTTTTACTTTGATTCTCACCTGCAACAGCCCATCCTCTCACCTTTAACCTCTGCTCACTTGATCATTTCACACATTCTTTCCTCTGACTGCACTGCATGGGAGAATGACAATTTACAGAGAGTAGGAACTTTAACTATAATGTTCTCCCATGTTTTAGTCCTTAGTTCATATGCGATACATTAGCATTTTTTAAATAGAGGTTATACTACACTGTTGTGGCACAACTTGGACCCCCTCCTCCTGGCAACAGTTCACATAATTACTGCTGCCAAAAATGGGACTGGGGTAAAAAAAAAAGGTTCTTATGATAAATTAAGGTTTAAAACAGACATTTTTACAATTTACAAAAATATATAGATTAAACACGTCCAACCTGGCATGCAATTGGGCTTGTTAATTTGTTTTCCTAGCTGTTGAATTTCTTTGCTGGAACACTTCAGAGAGGAAAGCCTGGAGGCATTTAAAAGTCTGAATCCCTGGTGAGTCTGAATGTATGATTAACTGGTAAATTTAAATTCATATGATCTGAAGTGGGGTTCTGTGGAAAGGTTTTGAACAAATAGTTTTTAATCATTTTTGTTCAGAGAAATTTAGATAGTTAAAACGTTTAAATCTGGGTTATCTTTTTTGTTTTGTGCTCTTTATGTTTTGTATGTTCAAAATGAAAAAATAATTAATTGTCTTAAATCTGGTGAAGTTTCTAAGACCAAAGATTGCTTGCATTTTAAAACAACTCCAATCTCAAAAATGTATTTATGGTTCATCAAAGCATGTTACAATGGACGTTACAGAACAATATGTTTCACCATAGTGTTTTGACAATGTCTCTGAGCTGGTCTTATTGTTATATTTACTGGTTTTTGTTGATTCACTGATGTTCTTCAGAAAGGTGTCTCAAGAAACACATTTATGTGTTATGTTTTATGTAAAATAGCACTTCTAGTTATTATCTGCCACTGTAGACAATAGGGTGATAAAGGTGACATCACAGTTAAGTGAGCTTATCTAAAACAAAATGTGCATAGCATAACCAGTTTTACAGGTAATGAGCTAAAATTTGTTGTGGTAGTCGCTGGGTATCATCCCAACACATACTCTGACTACTACACATTTTGCCACATCCTCAATTAAAACATTTCCTGTTAGAGTCAATACTGTTTTTTTTAGCAAAATCACTCATGAACAACTGAATGGATTTTAATGAACTCAAGATGTAATCTTTGACTGTACAGCTGCAAACAACACGTGTAGTCCACTCAATTCAAAATGGCTGATGCCACAGATAATTGACTTTAGCCAACACAAAAATATCCCTGACCCAGTTAGTTTTACAGATAATAGTGTGGTAATAGCTGAGAGACAGTCTTTGAACATGAACACATTCTGCGAGATCTCAGACTATTGCACTAGGTTGTGCAAGTCATTAGCAAAATTCAAATTCAAGTTGTTAAAAGAAGGATTCATCTCAGCTATCCTAGCAAAGAGAAATAGGTGCGGTAGTTTCTTTGAAAACTTCACCAAATAAATCTTGTGCAGAGTTCAGCATTCGAGAGCCTCCTTTCAGCTTGCATTGGCAGTCAACACACAAGGAGCTCTGGAGAGGCAGGATTATCATGCTGAATCGCCTGGGAATCTGCATCTCCCACACTCCATTAAAACATCAACTGCAAGGTGCTGGAGGCAGCAGGAAACATGGGAAACTACTTCTCTTCCCTCTGCTAGCTTTAACTCACATGCATCCATTAGGGTTGCTTAAAAGTGAACAGTCACACGAATTTTGCATATCTGGAAATGATTATTAAAATACAAAATTGGGCTTTAAAGCTGCTTGCCTTTTTTGGTCCGTCATGTAACTTGAGTCAGAATGTGCTGATTTATGAGAACTTGCATTTATGTGTGCTTTTACATGTAATATCAGTATTTTTTTCTTGCACCACTTCATTTAACGTCCTCATTTAAGTTTCCCAAAATTGTTGTACAGCGTTTATCATTTTGCAGAGAACATGACACCAAACTAGCAGACACAGACATGAAAATGAAAGTACAAACAAGCTGTTTACACAAATAATGTGACAAGTGAGTACATGGCAGCATGGTGATGTCCTGAGGCAGAAATGGGAATGATTTAATTTCAAACAACATTTGAATATATAATACCAAAAAAAAAAAAAAAGAAGATTATTTTATCCAGAATTTTCTGGGCAGAAGTTCAGAAAATCTAATTGAGAACATTTTGCCATTTTATAATTTTGAAAAATAACTTGTTTTTAGAACCACCCAACATATTTGTACTATAACGGCAGAATAATTTTTTAAATTTCAAGTTTTCATATACGTTAAAACGTAACAGATAAAAAAAAAATGGGATGTGCACTTCATTTACATGCACTTAAATATTTTGGGGGTTGGTTGGTGTACCATTTAAGGGAATCGCTTTGCACTTCCTTATCCTGTCCCTTGGCAACAGTAGGAGACTGTGGGTGAATAACACAGAAAATGTCACTATGATAAATCTAACCTTTCTTGGGAGCGCTGAGTGGCTGCATACCTGTGTACTTGCATTAATAACCAGATCTATCAAAGGGGAGTTTTCAGTTGCATTAGTGTTTGGGGAGTAATTGCTGTCAGCAGGTCAGGCCATAAATCCTGACACTTCAATCACAGCAACTCCATAAATCACACTTTAAAAAAAGTTCACATGTGATGTACAGTTGCTTTCTGTCCTCTCTGCAAACTCCAGCTCAGAGAACTTAAGCAATTAATAGTAGCACATCTACGGGTTGCAAAATGTATTTGTATTGGTAAACTAATTTAATGGCAAAACCTGCTGAAACAGAGCTTCATAATTTGTAAATGATTAATAGTTTCCTACTCATCACATTTTCATATACAGTACATGATTCATAGTGGCAAGGTACCCATTAACTCATAATTGTGAGATTCTCTGCGATCCCCTTTAACCATCTTCCTCCTCAGCAGCTAATCAGCTGATAGCCACAACTGCACCTCCTGCTCTATGTAAGCCTCACCCAGACGTTCAGACTTTGAGCAGTAATTGCCTTTGGTAATTCTGACAGCCAGCAAAACTAAAATTCTTCTGTCTTTGACTAACTTTTTGCTTTTTCTGCTCATCTGTTCAGTTCTTGTCCCTCCAGGGTCCCTGGCTGCATCTGGTCCACCAATCCTGCATAACCCAGCTCTAAAAACCCCACTCTGGATTCATCTAAAACAATAAACCATCTACCAAATACTTGCCTCTCTGGATTCTCCTTCACCTCTGGACTCTGCCCTGCCTCTCTTCGACGCCACCTGCAATTCCATAAACAGTAAGGCGAACAAATTCAACCTGCCTCAATTATTGAAAGATTAATCAATACCAAGATACTCATCCAGTCTCCCGCTTCCTCCCACAGCCAAACATCACTTGATTCCAGCAATGTAAATAAATGATCACTTTTTTATTCCTGTCCTCTCCTCTTTGGTCTGCGATTTGGGGTCATATGAAAATCAATCATGTTAATATTGAACAAAAGAACAATTTTAATTTAACAAGACAGAATATTGTGTGCGTTTCAGATTTGTGGAAGTACTGGGAACCCAAATGCAAACTTAACACAAGGAGCTCAAAACACAAGTCGCTCAAAACATTAATTATTAAAAGGAAAAAGAAAATGGTGTCTTGGCAGCAAACTGAACTAACAAGAAAGCTCAGATGATCACTGGGAAGACAAAAGACAAACCTTGTGGCATGAAGGTCAATAGAGAACTGCTGATAAGCTAATGGCAGGAGACTGACTTTACAGAGCAGAGGTAATGAGATATTGGAAACAATCTGAACTTATTAGAGACTGGGCACAGGTGAGAGTGGCAGGCTGACTAAGAGCAGACACTGCAGAAGCTGAGTGAAGTTGAACTGAGAAACTGGCATAGGGAACATATGGAGTTTATGTTTATGTTTATTAAATTTGTTCATTTTTATTTTTACAAAAGAAACAAAATACAAGACAATCCCATAGATGATAACGTACAAAATATAAAAAATGAAAGGTAGCAGAAAGAAGAATAAATCTTATTATATCTGCCCCTTATTTCCAACAATCAGATTAAACAATAATAATCAACCATGTAAACAATAATAATCTTCAACCAACTTTTTCCAACAATCAGATTAAACAATAATAATCTTCCACCAACAGTACAAAATGACTAACTCTTTCTAATTTTCTAACTAATACAATACACATTACGTTATTTCATATATATTTTTTAACACATTCGTTTTGATCATTTTCTTAAATGTAAACATTGACTTGGCATTTTTAACTACATTCTCCAAGCCATTCCATAATCTAATTCCCTGGATTGAGGTAGAACGTCCCTTCAAACTAGTTCTGAATTGTGGTTTTACAAACATCTCTGTCCCCTTAAGATTATAACAACTTTGTCTTTTAACAAAATGCATTTGGATATTTAAAGGTAATGCATTATTTTGAGCCCTATACATAACTGATAAAATATTATAGTCTACCAAATCATGGAACTTCAATAACTTCAGTTGATAAAATAATGTACTTGATGGATGACGGTAATGTTTTCTAGTGATAATTCTTACAGCTCTTTTCTGTAATACAAAAATAGGCTTTGTGATTGTTTTACACGCTTTCCCCCAAACATCAATACAATAGATTAAGTGTGGAACAATGATTGTGTTATACAACAAATACAGAGCTTTATCATTCAATAGGTCTCTGACTTTGTACAGTACTGCAATCGATTTAGCTATTTTTATTCTTACAGAATTTATGTGTTGTTTCCATGTCAGTTTGTCATCAATGATAACACCCAAAAACTTCACCTCACTCACTCTACAAATCTCAACACCCTCAATTTTGAGTGGAACATCAACAGTTTTCTTTTTATTACTGAATATCATGTAATTAGTTTTTTCTAGATTTAATGATAATTTATTGATTTTAAACCAAGTTTGTATTTTGACAAATTCTGTCTTTATCAATTCCAACATTTGTTCTACATCTTCACCTAAACAGAAAAATGTGGTATCATCAGCAAAAAGTACACATTTAAGGAGTCCTGACACATTTATCAAGTCATTCACATATAAAATAAATAGCTTTGGTCCAAGTACAGAGCCTTGGGGAACTCCACATGTGATATTACAGAGGTCAGATCTTACATCATTTATTTGTACAAATTGTTTCCTATCTTTTAAATAGCTAGATACCCACTGTAATGCTGGTCCTCTAATACCATATTTGTTCAATTTTTCAAGGAGAATGGTGTGATCAATAGTATCGAATGCTTTTTTTAAATCAACAAAAATACTGATACAATATTGTTTTTGATCGACAGCAGTAGTTATTTGTTCCATTAATTCCATGAGAGCCATTGATGTAGAGTTTTTTGCTCTGAACCCATACTGACTGTTGCTTAGAATATTTTGTTTATCTATAAATTGATCTAGTCTGTTCACAAATAGTTTTTCAAGAATTTTTGAAAACTGTGGTAACAAGGATATACAGTAGGTGTATAATTGTTGAACACACATTTATCACCATTTTTAAAAAGAGGAACTACCTTAGATACTTTCATGTTATCAGGGAATATTCCTGTTGAAAATGATAAATTACAAAATTTTGTAATTTGTAATAATTTTGTAAATTGAATGAAACATTGGAAAACTGCAAATAACCCTAATAAAAACACAAAATACTTAAAATGAGGCAGATATTGACATTGTGGGACTTACTTGGCAATTGTACCCAATCAGTCTTTATTCGTTTTCCCAATTTTAGAGGGTATTGTTTATAGCCATAAATTTTGTGGAATTTCAAAAAGGGATATTCTTAGCATTCTGCTAATGTAAGGGGGGGGATACATTGGTGGGGGACTCTGGGGGTCGTCCACAAGAATTTTTAATAAAGTAGATGCCATTTTCTGCATTTTGGTGTATTTTAACAGGTTAAACATCTATGTTTACTTACACATGTAAGCATCAACAACTATTTTAGAGTTAATGGCACAACAAGAAAAAGCCTGACCAACAGCTCTCCTTGTGTGAATAGAATGCACTCCACTTCTCTCAAGCACCCTAAAACTATCAGCCTAACACTAGGCTGTTTAACGTAAAGCCCCCAGTATAATCCCACATACGTACATGCGTACTGTACACAGAGGGTTCAGACATCATACTCAAGTATCCACCCTGAGCAGCTGCAGCGCAACTAACATAGACAAGGAGTGTTTACCTACAGGACAAATTCAGGTCGCTGATTGGTCATTTGCTGACACGCCTACTGAATTGATTGACAGGTCGGGGGGAAAAAGGCGCGAGCTGGCAGCTTCAGCCGCAGCTGTGTTCTGTGTTTATATGCTGTTAATAAAAAGTTCTAAAAAATAAAATAAAAGCAGGGAGCACTGGTCCTGCAGCAGCCGCAGCGGTGTTCTGTGTTTATATGTTAATAAAAAGTTCTAAAAAATAAACTAAAAACAGGGAGCGCTGGTCCTGCAGCCCACACATCAGACCAGCACACCAGGAAATCTCCAGAACCTCCCACAGCCACGCTGGACCTGAGTTTAATTTGCTCGTGACAAATTTGTTCATTTCTCATCATTTCAGTCATGGCGTCAAGAGATCACTGCCTTTTGGTTAAAAAAAACTAAAGAAAAGGCCAGATCAAGGATGAAGAAGGAGGAATTTAATACATTTGTGTCACATACAAAACTTTCCGGCGCCGGGCAATTTATTGTGCGACAACGCGTTTGCGTACGCGGTCGTAAAATTTTAGCTTTGCGGGTACATGCCCTGCGGGGGTATGCTTGTACCTTTGCATAGTACGTGCGTACCTCTGCGTATGGACGTACGCGGGAGTATACTGGGGGCTTTAGACTGATAGTCCTCTTTTTGTATCAACTGGTTTTCACAGGCACCAGCAAATTGTTTGATAAACTTTGAGAAGGTGCAGCTTGTGACTTATTTTGTTTGCAGCGCCTCAGACTGAAGAAGTCTTTTGGATAAAAGACGAATCGTTTTAACAAAAAAATAATCCATCCAGAGGACCTGACAACCTTGTTAGATAATACTTGCTCCTTCTTACCAATGGCCTAGCCTACATAAAGCAACATGATCATCCATCATGTTTATTACCGGTAGTTACTTAAAATACCCAATTAAAACTATGGTAGTGGGCTAGGTCTAATGTAATGTTATGCAGTTGAAAGGTCAAGAGACAAACATTTAGCATTAACACAGTATGAACATTCAGGAATTGTTTCTATAATAACTATCCCATTATCTTTCTTCACTTCTTTCTTTTCAGATGGAGGGGGTTCTGGTGCCCATGTCCAACAATCACTGCGAGAGGAGGGGTACACCCTGGAAAGGTCTCCAGTCCATCACAGGGACACATAGAGTCAAACAAGACAAACTGAAAGTTGTGCACCATAACTCATGTTCCTTGAAGAAGGGAACGAGGTGCAACACAATTGCTATGGGAATCAGCGCCCCCGCGCGGTTACATGAAGTAATACACTCACGCCTTAACGGCTACGGCGTCAGCGTCACGCCAGAGGCCCCGCCTTCTGGACATTTAAGCGGCTGACGCTCGTCCATCTTCCTCTAAAATGCACTTCACCGAGCTTTCAGCATTGAAAGGGCCATGATGTGTTGCACCTCATTCCCTTCTTCAGGGAACATGAGTTATGGTGCATAACTTTCAGTTCCCTTTCAGCCGGTCTCTCGGTGCAACACGATTGCTATGGGAACATAATCCATTCACGTCCTTGAAATGCTCAGCAAAATGCATGAGAGAACATCTGCCTTAATACGGCAGGCATTTCCCAGCCGCTCTCCACAAGGTATGTAGAGAGCACATCCTGAGAAGAAAAATGCCGACACATTGGATCAATCTATTTGGCATTCTTTGATCGGCTCCGTTACGTAGTGAGGGTGGGGTCTGGGATGTGGCCTTGTGGGGCATTGGGGCTGGAGGGGGGGAGGTTGGGGTTTGGGGCGCCGGGGGGTTGGGGCTGCTTGGGCGGGGAGGACCTTGTCTTCGACCTGGGGAGGACCGGGGGGGTTCTGGGGGATATCTGCTAGGGACGGCATGCGGGCCCTCGGGTGGTCGGTGGCGGCGGTCATGGGTCGCCGGTCGGTGACCCGGCTGTGCTGGGGTGGTTTCGGGGCGGGTGCCGGGGGCTTGGGACTCTGGGGGCGTGTCGTCCCCGGGCTTGGGCCTGGTGGGGGTCGGGGGTCTTGGGCTCTGGCGGGCGGGTCGCCGGGCTATGGGCTGGCTGGCGCTCTGGTGCCCGGCTCTGGCCGGGGGCCCTCGGTTCGCTGGTGGGTTGGGGGTTCATATGCTGGGGGGTGGGTGTCTGGGGACGTGACTGGTGGCCAATGGGAGGGGGTGGGCAAACCTAGCCTGGGTGTCTAATGTGTTATGTGTTCTGAAAGTTGTTAATATGAAGGGTGGGTGTAGTATTTCTTCTGGGGTGGGGATTAAGTGGATGTCCTTGATGACGGTCCTTGACTATGCTTGGCCGATGTGCGGGCCATGGTTGTGGCCTGTTCTTGGTGCTTCCTGGCTCTGTCGGCGGTTGGGCGGGCGCTCTTGGCCGTGTCGTCCATGTTGGATTTTGTGTCTTCTTGGACGGCGGGCTGACTGCGGTTCGCAGGGGTCGTGGCGGCCCTGGTGGGTGTGGGCTGTTGGCTCTGCTGTTGGCGGCCCCCGGGGCCGTGTCCCTCTCTGGTCTTGGCTCAATGGCCTGGCGGTCGGAGAGGTGTTTCTTTTACATCGCTCCTTGGGTGGACCCTGGCAAACTGGGGGGGTACGCAGGGTCAGCGGGGGAGCTGACTCGCTGTGGGAGCACTGTGCCTGCAGATATTTTCTCCCCATCCCTCACCACACACCTCCGCCCTCTTCATCTTAAATTAATACATGTAGGGAATTTGAGTCTCGGGTGTGCTGCAATGGTTTTACATCTCTGTTGTTCAGAGCACCTGGGACTCAATTTTATATACACTTTAGACATTCATTCATAAACATCTTCATAAAAGTCACATATAGGGAATGGAGTGAGCACTATGGCTATGGGTGGCGGGATGACATCAATCTCGCCCCCATGCCTATGCTCACTCAACATTATGCATCTAGACAATAGGGCCTGGGTTAGAGTTGGAGTGGAGGGGAAACTGGTACAATGCTAGCCTTTGCTCCTTCTCTTTCTCTTTTAACACTAGGACTACCAAACATATGTACTTGTACATATTTTACCTATAGCTCCCATGGGAGACTGTAAAATGACAGTTTGAAGGAGCATTATCACGTCCATTGGTATGTATATGAGGCCATTTACATCACAGACTACAGAATCAGTTGCTATGGCAGATGAAGTTGCTAGGGGAGACTGCAAGTCCTGTCACCTGTCACCTATTCCACGGTCAAGGCGGGATTGCATTGGTCACTTTTATCTGAAGGGGGATTGTACAGGTGATCCCCAACTTACGAACAAGTTCCATTTCTACGCCGGTTCGTATAGCTGAAACGCCGTAAGTTGAAGCCGCCGCAAGTCAAGAACTACCTGTGTTGGCCACTTTTATCTGAAGGTGGCGGGATTGTACAGGTGGTCCCCGACTTGCGAGATTGAATTAGCATTATCACGTCCATTGGTATGTATATCAGAGAGTCAGAGTCAGAGTCAGAGAGTCTTTATTGTCATTTGCACCGCATGTGGTACATGTGATGAAAACGAGATTATGTACACGGGGTCCCAGTTACATCCAACAACAAATGCAAGAGAAAAACAGTAATAACATCTAGAATTAACTAAGAAAAACATCAACTAGTAATACCTTAAGCTCTAATGTAGTGGAAAAACATCATTATAAACAGCAGCACGAACATGAGTCTGTATGAGCAGATGGTCACAAATGAACATAGCAACAAGAAAACAGATCAGCATCAGCATGATGTGATATTTTGCAGTGATTATTCTTATTATTTATTTATTCATGAGTCTAACAGCCTCAGGGTAGAAGCTGTTCCTCAGTCTAGTGGTTCTACATTTGATGCTCCTCAACCTCCGTCCTGAGGGGAGTGGGGCAAAGAGTGAGTGTGCTGGGTGAGTGAGGTCTTTCATGATGCAGGTGGCTCTTTTTCTGCATCTGGAGGTGTAAATGTCTGTGATGGTGGGGAGACTGACTCCAACAGACTTCTGTGCAGCCTTCACCACTCTCTGCACAGCTTTCCTCTCTGCAACTGTGCAGCCTCAATGCCACACATTGATGCTGGAGCACAGGATGCTCTCCACTGCACACCTGTAGAAGGAGGTGAGAACTAGGCTGCTCAGACCAGCTCGTCTCAGCCGTCTGAGGAAGTAGAGTCTCTGATGACCTTTCTTGATCAGGCTGGTGGTGTTGTTGCTCCAACTGAGGTTATCATTCAAGTGTACACCCAAGTATTTGTAGCTGGAGACCACCTCCACCGCAGATCCACCTATGTTCAGTGGGGCATGGGTGTGTTTGTTCCTTCTGAAGTCCACAATCATCTCCTTTGTCTTCTTCACATTCATGTGAAGATTATTCTCTTTGCACCAGCTCTCCAGATGTTCCACCTCCTGTCTGTAGCTGGACTTATCATTGTTTGTGATGCATCTTACCACCGCTGTATCATCTGCAAAATTAACAATATGACAGCCTGGATGTGTGGCTGTGCAATCATATGTGAGCAGAGTGAACAGAAGAGGGCTCAGCACATACCCTTGGGATATATATATATATATATATATATATATATATATATATATATATATATATTATAGCTCCTTTCAGCAAATTTTTGAAAGTACAGAGCTATATCTCAAGTCTCTCTCTGGTGTAAGAAAGCAACTCTCACCTGAAGAAGCAATGCTTTTGGAATGTGGAGGGTATTTGTGGGGGGAGTATGGTTCTCAGTGTGGGGGAGTGATCCTTTGTTTTGCCCTACTGGAGGTGATATGCTGGAGAAGAAAGGAAGGAATGTTTACTATTCAAACCCACAAACAAAGACCTCCAGCCCCAGGGGCCCAAACACCTAATGGAAGGTGAATACTTTAAAATTGTCATTTGACAAACTCACAGTAGTTATAATAGTAGTCTGAATTTCCTGGGTTTTCCAGTGTTAAGTACATTTTACAACAACACTCAACAACAGTACATTTGGGGACGGGGGTGTGTGTGTCGGGGTCTTGATTTGTTAATTTCAATTTTATTTATGTATTTATATATATATATTATTTATTTATTTTTCTCTTACCCCCCTGGTTGCCTGGCGGACATTCTGGGGGTGGGCCGTCAGGGGATGTGCTAGGGTGTGGGGGGGGTTCAGGGCCTGCGGGTTCGCCGTGGGCGGGGCTGGCGGTGCGCTGCCCGAGCCTCGGTGACCGGCCCTGGGGCTACGTCGGTGCAGCGGGCTCCGGCGGGGGCCTGTGTATTTGTCGCGGTTGACCCCGGGGGGTCATGTGTGTGGTCGCTGGTGGGGTTCGTCCGGTTCTTCCCCTTGGTCGGATCTGGGGAGTGGACAAGTGGCTCGTCCTGTTCGGGTGGTCCTGGGGACTCTGGGCTCGGGGTCCTTCCTGGGGTCTTGGGCCTTGATCGCCCCTTCGTCTGTCTCGGGCTTTGGGGGGACGGATCTCTGATGCTTCACAGTTGCTGCTAAATGTTCTATTGGAGGAACCTTATTCACTTATGCATGCTCACAACCACACACAATTGGATGCAGGGATGTATATGTAGATATATGCAGATATGTAGATGGGTATATGAATGAATATAAATGTATATGTATGTATACTGTATATATATTTGTAGGTATGGGTATGTGTATTTATAGAATTCTACTGCAAGGTCATGAATATTATTAGTCTTTATGCTTGTATGTTTCGTTGCTGTGTTCTGTCATGTGCTTTGCAGGATTGTGGATGGAGGTTTGGTGTGTTTGCCTTGTGCTCTTTTTGTGGATAATTGTTGTTGTGTTGTCTTACTTTCTCTTTTCTTTCTTTCTTTCTTTCTCTCTCTAAAAAAAAAAAAAAAAAAAAAAATAAAAAATAAAAAAATAAAAAAAATAAAAAAAATACATATTGGAGTGAGAGGATGGCTATAAGGTGTGAAGGGAGGCCATCTATAAATGGAAAAAAAAAAAAAGAAACATCGTCCTGATGTTACCACTGGACACATAAATGAAAACACCAGCTAGAGACAGCATAAGTGTCCTCTGCTAGTGTGATTACTCATCATCTCCTTTTTCCCTTGAAATCTTGATAAGCAGGAGGAAAAGAGCAAGGGACCTATTACGCCACTGGCTATCAGATGGCAATGTGGAGGTAGAAAACCCAGTTCAAGCACAGGGTAACCTTCCAGGTCCCCAGGGAAAAAAATTATGTATTATGGGCATGCACGAGTCCCTCATCTGCTTCATGAACAGACAACTACTAGGACTGTCAAAGAGGCCCATCCTGATGTTGGAGAACGGTCAGAGGAGAGGGGAACCCTTCCACTGAAGCATCTCCCAAGTAAACATAAACACCAAGGGTGTATGCTGTTATTGTTGGAACAAAGACAATCAGGCCTTAGGCCCTCAGCCATTCCCTTCAGTGGCCAGGCTGAAGGCTGCCACAGCTTCGGACGCGGGTGTAGAAGCTACCCACGTGCCTGAGTCCGAAGGTCTCTGTAAGAAGGCAACTGCCATGGTATCCCTGAATATTGAGAAGTAGAGGTCACATTGTAAGCTGGCTCCGCATGGGGACAACCCCAACAAGGTTCTTCTAACTGTGACCAGACCTGATCCACGACTCGTGGATTCAGTCTTATTCCAATTACAAAAGAAACCCTCTTGAAAGGGCATTCGCTCCGTGACTCGGTTCACTCGGAACCTGAGTCGCCCTGAGCGACAATAATCCTGTAGCGTACAGGTGAGCATCCTCTGTGTCAGGCTGAGGAGGGCGTGGTATCTCGTCCCCCCTTCCCAGTCACTGAAGGACACCATGGTTTTGTTGTCTGATTACGCCAGGACATGCCGTCCCGCAATCAGACCTTTACCAAAGAAGTATTTTGCTGACAGGAATACGGCCAACAACTGCAGGAAGTTTATGTACAATCTTGCTTCCTGCTCATTCCAGAGGCCTTGGGCATTCTGATTTCTGCAGACTGCCTCCTCATCCTATTCCGAGGTGTCCGTCGTGATGATCACACGGGATGACACCTTACCTTACGGGACCCCTTCCGTGAACACAGACAGGTCCCCCCAAGGTTTCGGGGCCCTCAGGCACTTTGAAATTATTTTAAAATTTTCTGCTCACCCAGACGGGGGCAGGTTGTTTTTGTTGGTTTAGCCATGTATGCAGGACCCGTATCTTCAGCAATGCGTGTGGCACGCAGGGTATGGCTTCCGCCAAGAGGCCTAAAAAGGCATTGGCGCGCTTACAGGGGAATCCGTTGATTCAGTTTAAACTTTTTCCAGGCAACGGCGAATCGAGGAAACACGTTCCTCTGAGAGCCATGCCTTGTACCGGATGGTGTAGACCTGCACTCCCAGAAATACGGTAATCCGTGATGGGGTTAGGTCACTCCTTTGTGGGTTTATGAAAAAATCCTAGAGACTCCAGGTGAGAGATCACCCTGCAGGAGTGTGACTGGTTCTGCTTCCGGCCAAAAACCAGGAGGTCATCCAGGTAGTTCATAATCCTGACTCCTTGATTCCTAAGAGGGGTCAAGGATGCATCCAGACATTTAGTAAATGTACGAGGAGCAGTCTTCAAACCGAAGGGTAAGACTTTGTGTTTATAAGCATTCCCTTCGAAGGTAAACCGGAGGAATTTCCTGTGCCTCCTCCAGACGCCCACATGGAAGCGGGCGTCTTTCAGATCCACCGTACATGCGTAGTCTCCAGGTCTCATGGAATGGAGGACCTGCTGCAGTGTCAACTTGAGAAAATTCTTGTTTTCTTGCCCAGAGTCCTGAGATCCAGGGCCGGACTCAGGGATTCATCTCTTTTGGGCACCAGGAAGAACTTGAGCCCGCAACGCATCCGTTGTGATGACCCGTTCATTTGTCAGACACACCCTCCAGGTTTGCGCGTGCACCATGAGCCTGGGAGGGATGTCTAGCGGCTGCTTGCTTCATTTGAGTGCAGAAGGGGTGGCCTTCGACCCTTCTCGCGTACTCTGTGGCAGGCTGGTCTGCCCAACAGAAGACATTGCGAGGTCTGACTGTCTCAGGCAAAGCTCGTGTGTCCCACTGCGGTTCGTAGTCTGACCTAGTAGGTTGTGTTTCACCAAAGTGGTGAGTCAAGAACCAGGGCAGTCTGTGCTCTGGTACTTTCATTCTTGTATATGCATGAAACAGTGTTTGCTTTTCATTACACATACAGTAGACGAGTTATTGTATAGTGCGCACACACATACCACCAGCTCCTTGTAGCATTTTACAAGTGAAGTCTGGGCTCAAAAGGTCAGGTTCCCGTACTACGTGAGCAGGCAAACCTGAGGCCCTGTTCCCATTTTGGGATCAGGACACATTCACTAGTCTGAGATTTTATTGTCGTGTGTGGATGGCAATTTCTTTTTTTTTCTTTCTTTTTTTAACACTAGAAGTCCCAGGATTTTCGACCTCCCCCCAGAAGTCCTGAAAGAGGGTCAAAAGACCCTTAGTCCAAACCAACCATTAGTGGGCCATTAACTGCCTTTTGTTATAAATATGCATGCACACAACTCAGGCACCCCCACCACACCAGACTGTACAGATTGCATTCCAATGTTTCCACCAGGTAAGTAAAACTCTGCTTGCACTTCCCCCCTTAGTCAGAAGAGAGGCCCTGACCTGAATTCACACGTAACAGACCCTGAAGTTATCTCACAGTTGAACATTTTGGGACATCCACAGAACGGAAAGCTTTGTCTGCTCCAGAACAATTTTATGCA
>JBBPBX010003887.1:59416-79812 GCA_038048925.1 Garcialebias charrua | reverse complement strand
AGACCATTTTCAGTCAATTTTATACACAAAATAATGCTTAGATAATAAAATATCCCCTTTCTAATTCTGCCAAATTTCACTTCCGTTCTAAACGACCGGTTTATGAATAATGAGGTCTGAAAGCCACGCCCTACAAAGACCTATTTACATTAACTACGCCCTCTGCAACAGCCAGTATCTCTAATATGTTGTTATTTTAAAATTAGCTCTTTTTTATTACTCATTTGACTTACTGTTAGTGCTAGTAGCTTAAGATAACTTACCAAAAGCCCTCTGCGCGCGCCGCCATTTGCAGCTCCTTTTTTTAGCATTAGCTCCGAGGCTAATGATAGCTTTTCCTCCTCGAGCGGGCGGTGTGCTCCGCTCGTTGCATGCGGCGCTTGTTGGAGCGTGCTTCAGTCCACACACAAAGTTCACAGAATGTCTCCAGTTAATTTATCCGCATGAGGCAACTTTTGACCGGACCTCAAAAGTCATTAGCTCCCAACAACTCCCGCACGCAGATGGTGTCTTCGCCGGCGGTCTGCAAAACAAAAGGCTTAAAAAAAAAAAAAAAAAAAAGAAATCCGCGACCGTGACGCGAACCCGTGTCCTTCGGATGACGAGTCCGGTTCATTACCTCTGGGCCAACCGTGCAGTTGTGCAAAAATAGTCTTTCATCGTATAAGAAATAATCACAACCACCTACATTTAGAACGCTGAAGTTTTGATTAGATTTTGATGAAGTGAAAGGTATTCTTAAAATAAATAAGTTGCTAATCTGAAAATATATCGATCAGTGGTGCTTGATGGCTCTTTTTTATTACTCATTACGCGAAGAGAGTGTGTGTGTGCACAGTTTTCTGCCGGCTTCGCGTTGGGAGCGATATTACACTAAAAATTGAACTAAAACGTAAAAATAACAATTATAAAGTATTATTATGTCGATGTATATTTCTAGTCTCACCCCGATTTCTCCGAAACAAAAGGCTTTAAAAAAAAGGGGGGGAAAAAAAAGATGCCGTTGACGGGACGCGATCTCCGCTCTCCTGCGTGGCGGTCAAGTGTCGTAACCGCTCAACCAAACTGACAGTTGTGCAACAGTAGTCCTTCATCATATAAGAAACAAGTCCAAACCGCTAGAGTGTGTGTGCACAGTTTCAACGAGACAGAGTTCATTCAAACAAGGTAATAAAACATTCTGGTTTTACTCGAGATGTGCTGCATGGCTGGAGCAGGGCAAACCCCTAGCCCCCCATGGGCTAAATAAATGAATAAATGACCGCCAGGTCAGCTCCTAAACCGCTAGGCAACCGTGACATCTTTTATACTCAAGTGGGTGGAGCATCACCAGGGGTTGCTAGGTGAGGGGCTGGACTCAGGTTTGAGGTGATTGGCTACGGTTTGTGACGTCACAAACCGCAGGAAGTGTGAAACGGAGCGTTTTTAATCACAGACAAATAAATCTACTTAGAGTAAATAAACCACTGGGTGCATTTTTTTGGCACAAGGACTGTTTTTTTATGAAGTAAATACCCAAAGTTTAGTAAAAAAACATTAAAAAGTGAATTTTGCATGTGTGGTCCCCTTTAAATTAATTCCTAGGAACAACATTTTTAAGACGTATATTCCAACTTCTTGATGGTGCTTTTTAAAAAAACAAACAAAATATAAAAATCACGTTTCTCTACCTACCAAGAACAGTTTGACTCCTTTATAAGGATGCAAATTAAAAAACATTGAAGCACATTTATTAAAAAACTTATATCATTATATTTTAGCTCAACCCATTCTCTAAAAAACTGGAACTGATGACCCCTTTTAAGAGTCAGAGTCAGAGAGTCAGAGTCAGAGTCAGAGTCAGAGTCAGAGAGAATTTATTGTCATTTGCACCGCATGTAGTACATGTGTTGAAAACGAGATTATGTACACAGGGTCCCAGTTACATCCAACAACAAATGCAAGAGAAATACAATAATAACATCTAGGATTAACTAAGAGAGACATCACATCAGCTAGTAATACACTAAGCCCTAATGTAGTAGAAAAACATCATTATAAACAGCAGCACGAACATGAGCAGATGGTCACAGATGAACGCAGCAACAAGAAACAGATCAGTACAGTATCAGTATGATGTGACATTTTGCAGTGTTTATTCTTATTATTTATTTATTCATGAGTCTGACAGCCTCAGGGTAGAGGCATTTTAACTCACATCTCCTACATAAACCAGTATAGAACCACCAAAATACATGTGTGGCCATTGGAGTCCTCTGCTGCTCACAATTCAAGAATGAAAAAAATAAATAAAAAAAATCCAGTTTACAGTTTTTGAACAGCGATTGTTTGTTTGAGGCTTATTTATCAATCTGCCTCACAGTAACTTGGCCGTCAAGGAGTGACAGACAGTTTTGTTACCATGGTAACTAATTAGTTAACTTGGTTCTCTTCACACATCCTATACATCAAAATGTATGACCTGTTTTTAAATTTAAATTATCACAACTTTGAAGTCTTGAGCAGCAACTGCATTTCCACCTTTCAAAATGTCTTCCATTCTTTTGCTTTTTACGCCTCTTTAATTTACTCCGTTTTTTAAATGTTTTTGCAAATTCACAACTTTTACAAGTTTATTTCATGTTGAATAATTTTTAACATCAACTTTATCCTCACAGCGGCACTTCCTTAAAGCGTGAACGTTATATTCACTGTAAATGTCTGGTTCTGTCAGGTTGGTTTGGGTCAGCTCTGGTTTGACTCTTTTGTTCAATATGATGTTGGAGAGATCTCAGTGCGTTTTCACTTTGTGTTTTCTTGTCAGATCCTCTGTCCATGAGTCCACAGAAAGCCCTGGAGACCATCGGAGCAAACTTACAGAAGCAGTATGAGAACTGGCAGCCCAGGGTGAGTGAAGATGTTTCCCCTCTCTTCCTCCGTGCTCTTAAATGATCCATGTACTCGCATGTCGTACACACCGAGCTGAATCAAACTGGGAACTTTGACGTTAGGACGATTCTCTCATTTGGAGTAAAATTAGTGCCCCTGGTGCTCTCACTTTCTTTATTATTGAAACATTTATTTGAGCCTGAGGTCAGTTGTTTCCTTGAATTTTCATTAAATAAGTAAAACATTTTGCTCTTCATATCTGTTGTACTTCTATAAGTTGTGCCACATGCTCTTCACTGGTGTTGACGTGATTCATATTTGTATTTATTTTCAAACTGTAATTTGTTTATTACAAGAGTCGTGGTATCACCAACAGCAGTAGAAGTAGCTCTTCTTGGTGTTTAGGTTGGTCCTGATGGAACAAGGTAAAATATTTTACAAAGAGACATTTTTAGGTTGAAAACACATCTGTCGAGTAAACTATCAGTGTCAAGGTCAGAGATTTGTTTTAAATGCAGCCAGTGAGCTAACTAATGCTCAGGCTAGGAACTAATTCTTGGTTAAAAAATATATATATATATATATGATTAAAAACAAACTTGTGACCTGATTTTTGTGGTGAAGAAAGGTTTCAGCAACTCTTTCATATAATTCATATTTTACACTTTTCTTATGACAGAGTATATGCAGGGTCTTGAAAGTTATTAAAAGTTGATAAATCAATTTTGGGAAAATTAAGGGTCTTGAAAAGTATTAAAAAGTCTTGAAAGCGATTTGATGAGGTATTATTTTTTTTGCTGTTCTAGCTTTAAATAATTTGACAGCAAAAAGTATGTATGACTAATATTTGTTTTCCTCACCGCGGATGATTCGGAAACCGCTTCGCACAAATTTAGGGTGTCAGGTTACAACAGCCTTTACGGCTAGGCCTATCTTGTGCGCATGCACGGCTGCTTTATCTCCAAGTTGAGCTTGTGTGTTTGAGTAAGTTGCCGCGAGACCGTGAGAACAATGGGTAAATGCAAGTTTTCGGACTCCTGGTTGGAGATGCCTGATTTTCAAGAATGGCTGAGGCCTGTCGCCGAGAATAACCGTGTTTATTTCTTATTCGCCATTGTTCAACCAAGTTACTTTAAAATAGCTACGAGTCTTGTTGTAACCTAAGCTATATTTTCTTAAACCTAGTCGTGGTTCAGTTTCTTCTTTTGAACTTTTTTCTTTCCACTGTATCTCAGTTCTGTTGTAGGTTTGAGATTCACAGATTTACAGTAATTGAAAACAACAGCAGTTTTGTAAATCAAAGATTTGTTGCTTAATAAAACAAAGTGACGATAAGGTCTTGAATTTATTTTGGAAGGTCTTTAAAAAGTCTTGAAAAGGTATTGAAATTAACTTCATTATTCCTGCATATACCCTGTATGAGAATACAGAATATTTTACAGATGTAAGATGTGAAATATACCATAAAAATATATATGATTTGGTACAATATGATATTCAACGAGAGGCTATATGATATGACTAGATACATGAACAAATATAAAATAAGATAAATGATGCAATAAAAAGTGTTGTGGTCATGCCATGATGTTTTGTTTCTGGCATAATATGGTAAGATATGATATAATATGTACCGGTAATATGATCCAACCATGTATGATATCACACAACTTTATATGATACAACCTGATGTAATATGATACACAATATAATAATTTTATTTGGTGTATGATACACAATATATGACCTGTAGTAACATCCCTGTATGTCAGCTCTGCAATAGCCAAATTGTTTGTTTTCCATAAATAATAGAAAACTATCACTTTTTTTGCAGTGACAGGGTATCCGCGGGGTTGTAAAAGGTAGTAAATAAAATTAACAGAAATTACGGCCATTAAAAAGTATTAAAAAGTAATAAACGTCATCTGACGAGGTATTAATTTTTTAAAAACCTACACAAGTGTATTTTCCCGTTCTATCGGCGAAAAAATTCTGTGAATTTATTTATCTTTTCTAATTTTATGTCCGAGTAGGACCGTAGCTAAATCAATTACGTCATATCGTCGGTCGGTGTGCGTTCACTCCTACAGTCGGCAAAAAAAAAAAAAAACTCCAAAGTCGGCAAAAAAAAAAACTACAGTCGGCCGACAGAGCTTCCAGAACCGTCATGGGGAAACGTGTTTTCAGACCTCTGGTTAGAGGACGCCAGAGTCAGAGACTGGTTTCAGCCAGAGCCCTATAAAGAGTTTCATTTAAATTAACATTTTAATCAGTGAATTACGCACAATTTTACAATAGTAGTCAGGCTACAAGCACAATCAACTCTGTTATCCAGGTACTTGATTGCTATAAAATAAAAATAAAAAAGAATAATAATATACCGGTAATGTGCAGAAATGAAGACGTCATCCCAGCTGATCTAAGGTAAACTGGAGCAGATCTGAACTGCTGTTATGGAGGACAAGGTGGCGCATTCTCATGAAGAGAACATCAGAAATAGCTTTATAAAAAGTGTTACACTTTTTTTTTTACATGTGTAACATTATAAAACATTGTTGAAATAGCTATGTTGATCATTGTATTGCATAGACATTTTTTCCTAACAAATGTGTACGTATACTGTTTCGTTTCACTTTAATGATAAATGCATCTGCCACGTCTAAAAATGCTTTAATGAAATGCATAGTCAGTGAAATAATCAGTAATCAGTTTGTTACTGCTCAATAATTACTGAAAGACGCTGGACAAAGTAAGAAAAGTCGATTTTGTGTGTTCTGTTGCGCCAGTAGCTGCTCAAACTGACTGACAGCGCTGAGCTGTTTGGAACAACTGAGAGCTGCAGGAAACACGTGACCGCATATCGGCAAGTTCAAAGAGTGTCGCAACTCTCTCTCTCTATGGGGCCGTTTACACGGCGCGTATTTTGAGTGAAACCGCTCCTTTCTCTCTGGTTTCAGCAACAGCCGAGATGTCTGCAAAAAGAAACAGGAAGTAGGAACGCAGCTTTTTCTCAATTTAACAAGAATAGCACCTAAACAATTATTTGTTAGCTCGAAATTATAGCAAAGGCGTGTCTCAGTCTAACGTTTTCTTAATAAATGTACTTTAATGGTCAAATCAGCTGCATTTAAAAAGCAGTTTTGCATTGGTGCTCCGCGCTCGCAGAGGGAGGAAAAAGGAGCGCAGCTTGTTTCTCCGAAATTTAACCACAAAAGCACCTAAACAATTATTTGTTAGCTCAAAATTATAGCAGAGGTGTGTCTCAGTCTAACGTTTTCTTAATAAATGTACTTTAATGGTCAAATGGCGGTGCAGCTGTTTTGATGATTCCAAGCAGAGAGCAGAAAGAAGGTTGAGACTCAAGCAGGCCGATTGAGTCATTAATAGCTAGTGAAGATTCTCAGTCATCTAGGACATGGTAAATTCTAAAAAGTGCAAGAAAAAAAACAAAGTATTAAAGGGGACCACGGATTCAAAATTCACTTTTTAATGTTTTTGTACTCAACTTTGGGTATTTACTTCATAAAAAAACAGTCCTAAGGCCAAAAAAATGCACCCAGTGGTTTATTTACTATAAGTATATTTATTTATCTTAGATAGAAACGGGCCGATTGCACTTCCTGCGGTTTGTTACGTCACAAACCGCAGCCACAACCCACAGCCACAACCCATCCCAACCTTTGTCCCGCCCCCGTCACCTAGCAACCCCTGGTAATGCTCCACCCACGCGGTTCCTGAGTTCATCTCAGCCTGCACACTAGGTGGCGGTATGCACCTAACAGTTGTTTGCGATCCGCCATAAATCAAATGGAGAAGAAGAAGAATAGTTCATCTCAACAGAATGGCTCCTAAAGTTAAATGTTGCGTTGTTGGCTGCATTACACAACATGTGTCGATACACACTCTTCCAGTCTCAGAGAGCAGAGATGCGTGGCTTAATTTTATTTTTAATGGCAATGTCCAGGCGACATTACCGAAGAAGAATTACACTTCTTATATGATGGACTACTTTTGCACAACTGCCAGTTTGGTTGAGTGGTTAGCGCGCTGGACCGCCACTCGGGAGACCTGGGTTCGCATCTTGTCCATTGCATCTTTCCCCCCCCTTTTTTTTTAAAGCCTTTTGTTTCGGAGAAACCCTCTCTGACCCTCCTGGCGAAGATAATGGAGCACTAAGCAGATTTAAAATTGATAGTTTTCAGATAAAAAGACAGCACCGCTGTGAGTGTGTGTGTGTGTGTGTGTGTATGTGTGTCCGCCAGTGACTGCTCGCTCCCTCCAGCTCGCGCGCACGGTGAGAGTGAGGGAGAGAGGGAGTTGACATGACAGGAAGAATAAAAAATGACACGACAACTTGTACACTGTGATCTGTTGTGGTCCAATTCAGCTCAGCTCGACTCTGTGGCAGTAACGTGAGTTGACTTCCTCGTCTGCCTTTGGAGGGCGGAGTAAATGTAAGCAGATCTTTGAAGGGCGTGCCACGAGATCTCATTATCATAAACCGGTCGTTCAAAACGAAAGTTAAAAATGGCAGAATTAAAAAGGGTATAATTGATTATCTAAGAATTATTTTGTGTTATTAAATTGAATAAACAGTGTCTGGTAACCCCAAAGAAATACCATAAAATTTTTAAAAACACATCTGTGGTCTCCTTTAAGTATAGTATAATAAATAAAGTCCAGTTGTTTTTGTCTTGAACTTTTTTAAATTTGTCATTATAGCCACGTTTTCCTATTACTGTACATGATACAACAGCCAACCTCATGCCATACACCTGTTACTACCGTACTCTGCTGGCATCAAGTACAGTACTGCTGTTTTTTTTTTTCAGTCAGAATGGATGGAAACGGTCATATCTCAGTCTAAAAATTGTTTATAAATATGGGAAAAAATCTATAAATATGTCACTTCAGCCTTTAAGTTGCAGGGCATGGAAATTATGCAAAAAAAAACTGTGACTTACAGGCTGAAAAATAATTATTTTTCTCCCTCTCTTTTTGAATTGTGCATGCGTTCAGTGTTGAATCCTTTTAATTAAACTGTTCTCTTTTCAAGTTTACAGTTTTTCGTTTGCCATTAGAGATAGGTTGTGTATGGGAACAATTAAATAACTTTTTGTCTTGGGTTAGATTTAAATAACAAGTAGGTCAGTGCTTTTATTGAGGCAAGAAGCAACTTGATGTATCCAGTAATTGTTATAAAACTACATTTACTACCAAAGTTTAGGAAGAAAATGACAGTAATCTATATCACTTTACAATTAGTTGCTCTGAACTGAAGTACAAGAGGTTGCCGCTACGGTTGCAGCTCAGTGTCATGATGGTATTAAAAAATATTGCAATGTATTAAAAAGGTATTAAAAGGTATTAAATTTAACTCAAGAATTTCTGTATATACCCTGAGTGAACTCTTGACCCATTATTACAGGTAACTTTTGTTTCATCATCTGAATAACATTTAGTTAAATTTAGCTCATTTACATGTTCATTGTTGCCACAAAGTGACTTAAATCAGTGAAGATCTGGGTAGTAATATTTTTTTAATAATAGAAAATGTAACTTTTTTGCAACAACACAGTAATTATTGCGTTGAACAGTATTTTGCTCTGTGCTTTAAATGTAGTCGGATATAAATCAGTAGGGTAATGGGTTTATTTTCTGTTGAGACTTTGTGTCTAACCAGGGAAAATATTGTTTTGTGCAACGTGAGGGGTTTGGTAAAGTTGTGAGGGTGAAAAAGCAGCTAAAAATAATAAAACAAATGGATCGGGCTGTAGTTGCATACACGTGAGAAGCCTCGGTATTAAAATGCACATCATCTCGTTGGTGTGTCGCTGCAATCTGTGAAGCAGCCAAAAAACTCTTGTCACGAGGAGGCAGAAATAGAAATATAACAGCATGCTGGTTGGTTTGATGATTCAGAAGAAATATAGATTGTAAGAGGAGGTGGAGAAACAACAGCTCTGGAGACGAAGCAGCTAAAGAAATGTAGGCTTGGGTTTGGTTGACCTGAGAGGTCGGCTGCAAACGGTGGGAGGAGGAGGAAGAGGAGGAGGAGGAGGGTGAGAAAGCTGTTTCTGTTTCCAGCCGGAGGAGTCAAAGCTCTGCTGCATTATTCGCCAACACACCTTACATAAAGTGTTGACAAAGCAATCAATTACACCTGTTTGTCTCATCGGGGCAAATATTGGCGTCAGTAATTTAGCACAAGTCGAGTTGGTAAATATTAGGCCTAGGACCAAATGAGATGAAAATGGTTTTGCACATTTTTGACGTGATGTGTTGATCTTTAAGGAAAAATGTTGTGTTGTCAGCTCTGCTGTCACAAATTCATGTTTCTGTTTCCTTCTGCGCTCAAACATGAACCCTGATAAACGCGAAGCTGGAAAGAAAGCTGACCATCCCAGCTGCCCACTTTGTACTGACACTGCATCCAGCTTTTTCTTCATCTGTTACTTGTTCCCGTACTTCCTTCATCATCGTTTTTCATTCCACATTGTTGAAATATTTCTGTGTCCATCCATTTTTACTGCTTCTTGTGCGTACAACTCTTGTGTTGTTTTTATTGTGCAGAAAATAAACCAAAAAGGGGGAGAAAAATATGTTTTTCTGTCTCTTGACATTGCTGATGAATCCTCAGATTTTTCAACAACCTGTGTGGATACAGTTATCTGTGATCAACTCGACACATAATGTGTGCAGCTTCAAAAACCAATTGAATCCCACCCATTATAGCTAAATGTTATTTTAAACATTCATGTATTTGCTTAAATATTTATCTGGGTGTTTTGTTCACACGTGATAAAGGATAGAGCGGGAAATGGATCGATGGATCAAGACCTCATCCTCAGTGATGAGGGTGCTGCTTCGGTCGGTCGTGGCAACAAAGAGCTGATTAGAAAGATAAAGCTCAAGATTTACTGGTCTATGTTCTAACTCCTGTAGTCATGAGGTCTGGATCATAAAAGAACCAAATCCTGGACTGAAGTGGCCGAAATGAGCTTCTTTTGTATGGTGACTGGGCTCAGCCTCAATGGGTGAGGAGCTCTGCCATCTAGCGGGAGCTCAGAGCAGAGACTAGGGATGCACAATATTAACAGCATGGTATTGGTATCGGCCGATATTGGCGTTCAAGTTCAATGTTGGACATTGGCCATTCCATCAAAATAACTCACCAATATAAAAGACGCTGTTTTCGTTTGACAACCCAGTGACAAGGATGCCTGCAGCACCAGCACAACGAGACGACATCACGCACGCCTTACCTGATCTGATCACGGCGGTGAGGAAGAAGTCAAAATGTTGGCGGTGTTGTGTTTTTCCATTGAGAATATTTCTGATGCATGCTCAATAATCCAGGTAGAAAAAAATCTAAAAACGTCTGGTCCTCTGGACATTCAAATTGTTTTGTTTTTTGAATGTCCAGAGTACCAGACTTAACTTTTTTAGATTGAGAATATTGGATTCTGAAGATTTTTGGACTACGTTGAGCCTCGCTACATCGTCCCCAGTCGGAAATATTTTTCTGACGTAGCTTTACCCAAGTTACAAGCAGTCATTTCCGACGTCATTGAGAAGCTGATAGCGGATAGCACTTGGTTGAGTTTTACCACAGACATTTGGACGTCGATTTATCCCCATTAGCATGATTAGTCTTATGGCACAATGTATAGACAAAAACTTTGATCTTAAAAAGTCTGTCCTTCGTGCACAAAAGTGCAGAGGATCCACACTGCAGCTAGGAAACTGGAACAAGCCTCCACAAGTGAGACAGCATTGCAGGTGACTAATGCTAATAAATAACATTGAACACTTTTCATTTAATATAAGTTAAAGTGCTATGCATATCTTAAGTTTACAAGACAGTGGTGAGACCAGCTATATTGTATGGTCTGGAGACAGTGGCACTGACAAAAAGACAGGAGAAAGAACTGGAAGTAGCAGAAATGAAGATGCTGAGGTTCTCCTTAGGAGTGACAAGGATGGATAAGATCAGGAATGAGATAATCAGAGGTACAGCACATGTTGAACAACTGGGAGATAAAGTTAGGGAGGCCAGACTGAGATGGTTTGGACATGTCCAGAGGAGGGACAGTGGGTATATTGGTAGAAGGATGTTAGAAATGCAGCTGCCAGGAAAAAGACACAGAGGAAGGCCAAAGAGGAGATATATGGATGCAGTTAGAGAGGACATGAAGGTAGTTGGAGTGAGGACAGAGGATGCAGAGGACAGAGTGAGGTGGAGGAGGATGACTCGCTGTGGCGACCCCTGAAAAGGGAAAAGCCGAAAGAAGAAGAAGAAGAAGAAATCATACAATTGTTACTGAATATATGTCACCAGCTCTTCTCGCTGTTACACAATTTTTGTAGCAAATACGTCTAAATAAGGTCTATGTTCTGACGAAGGAACGTTTATGGAAAATATTGGTATCGGTATCGTTTATTGGCCAAATAAATTTTAACATATCTGATATCGGCCAAAAATCCTAAGTGCATCACTAGTAAAGACGCTGCTCCTCCACATCAAAAGGAGTCAGTTGAGGTGGTTCATCAGATCAGAATGCCTCCTGGACACCTCCCTAGAGGTTTTCCAGCTACGGCCCACTGGTAACTTGTGCAAAATAGTGGGAACTGTTCTGAACATTTGGAGATCCAAGTTGTTTGGGGATGGCAGTGATCCATTTTAATCTTGGATTTGTCAGCTCACCAGTCCAGTTTCTGTTTCTACAAACTGGAGTTGATCAAAAAGCTCCACAACAGGTAGCACAGTAACAGTTTATATTTCCACTGCCGTACTTCAAATTGGCAGGAATTTATCTCAGGTCAAACAAATTCTTACTGCTGAACGTTTTGAAGCCATGTTTCATTGTTGAGCTGCTTCCATGTTTCCCGCGTCCTTCAGTTTTTATTTACTCTGGCTTTATTATTAGGCTTTAGTAAGAGGTTCAGACTGAGGCTGAAGTCAGCTGAGGATTTCCGTACCTTACCTATATGTTTAGCTTTCATTTTCTTGTGGATTCTGCCTCAATGTGTCTGGGGTGCTCTCTTATTCTCTTTCAAGCTTCACATGTTCACTTTCATTTCAACTGCGCACGTCGCCCTTGTTTCTGTCACGCATTTAGTTATTTGTTTGCGATCCCTGTTTGAAAGTCATTCCTCCACACTTGTTTGTTGTTATCCGTGGAGATGAAAAGTGACGTGCTTGTCTCCGCAAATCGTCTTTTCAAACCCGACATGTTGCGGTTAAATTGGAGGATGTGTTGCAGCTGCCAAGCGTGTTTGATCTGATGTATTTTTTTGTGTCTGTTTGACGTCTTTATTCAGCTCTCCTGCAAACCTCAGCCGTCCTCTCAGCTGGCAGTCTGCAATATGTGTATGCGCAAACGCTCGGCCTCTGCTTCCTCCTTTGCTTCACTCTCACCCCAAAGTGAGCAGCAGAGAGCAAGTGTGAGATTTCTGTGTAGCTGGAAATGATGCAAGGATGATGTCATGTTTAAAGGCTGTTACAGCACACATTCAGTCCTCTGTGATGTGAAGTAAAAAGAAAAAACTAAAAAGAAGCCAAATAAATTTGTTGGATAGCTCCTGTGCAAAAATGACCTGTGGACATAAACATCTAAAACCTGTTGCACCATTTTCATACTTGTCATTACAACATTTAGTGAGTGGAAATTAAAATCTGGAAGTAAATTTCCCTTTACAAACTTTCTTCTCGATTGTGTTCATACGTTGGATGAACCGTTGTGTAAAGAAATGGGGATTCTTGGCCCAGAGGATTTGTTGGCGTGGCCTCTCAGCTACTACAATTCAATTCAGTTTATTTATATAGCGTCAAATCACAACAGAAGTCGTCTCAGGGCACTGAACAGAATCTCACGAAGTCATCACTGCTTATAGTTGTAGGGATTCATGAATCAACAGAGAGGATTTTTCATTAGACTAGCTGCGGTCCTGAAAAGGAACCAGGAGTTATTTTTATTCTCATCAATTAAAGATGAATAATATAAAGTTCTAGCTTTACGGATAGCTTTTTTATAAGTTAGCAGTTCTCCAGGATGAATAAGATTCCTCAATGTTAGTGAAGCGCCATTTTCTTTCTAACTTTATAGAGGTCTGTTTTAAAGTACCGTGCATAACTCAGAATTGAACTGAGGAGCTAATCTCCTCTGATTGATTACTTTCTTTTTTTTTTACTATCACCCCAAATTTCGAAATTGTTAAACTGACTGAGTTGTAGCCATTTTTGTGTTTGTTAAGATTGATTAGCTGTAGCAACCATTTTAAATTTGACTGGCTCCAAAAGTGAATCAGTTGCACAGAAATGGATACTTTCTTAGTTTCATCAAAATATGTCCATTAAGATAATTTGCTAACTCACGCACACAGAAACAGGAGATTACATCATCGCCCAGCTTTATGATTTAAAATAGTGTATCTCACAAATCTCTTGTAAATGAGAGACATGTCTCTGTAAAATAACCAGTCTAAATAAAAATAAATAAATTATACAGTTAAACCATGTCTACACCAGAACGCCATCTGTTTAAAACAATCTTTGTCCTTATAAACACTGCTCCAGTTCTTGTATTGTTTTCATCTACATGGAAACACAGAAAATAAGTAGACTAGAAACCAAACCTTTTTTTGGACTGGTGACAAACTTGTATTAAACCATTTTTCTTTAAGTCTAAATACACGGACATAATGCACGATTTTAGGCTGAGTATCCAGAGTTTGTGATGCAGACAACAATTGCTCAACTACAGCAAAATGTTGTATCTTGTATTACTTCAGTCAACAAACGAGGCTGAAGAACAATGAGGTCGCACATTATTACAGAAAATAATCTAAAGCAAAAAAGGAGTTTTATCACTTTATTGAACGATCAACAACACAAAGCACAAACATGGCAGAACATAAGTACAACATGCATCAAATGTGCTATCCATATGAGAATGCAACACATTTCAAGGCTCTTTTAGTCTGGAACACAGTTTCAAAAAATAAAAAATGCCTAAAATGCCGTTTCTGGGTGAACACAAGGCTTAAACCTTAAACAAAAACTGTGTATCTACAAACACTGGTCGTGTGTGAACAGAAAACTTTTGTTCAAAGAAATCCCTTTGAAAGAACTCCAGGGAGACCGATGAACCATCATGGCCAAGAAAAAAATGTCAAAATATCACAAAATAGTCAATTTTTAGGAAAATACAATGGTTTTAGGCCTTGGACATATTTTGTTCTTCATACATAAAAACATCCAGTTGAGTACAATTGTAAGACCCAACAAAATTGGTGAGTTGGTGTTACATTTGTCCAGTTTTGAATGTTATTGCTCAATTTGGCTCGCTGTCATAGTTTTAACTTTAAATCAATTATCTTATAACTTTTTTTTAATTGACTTTTATTGTCAAAAACTGTAAAGCTGCATAAATCCTAATATTACGTCAAGATCAAGAAAAAAGTTACTTTTTGTAAACAAGACAGTCTTGTTAGAATTTACCACCTTGATGTTTTACCTTTAAAGTACAGTAATTGGTTCATTTACGCCACCTCGTCCATTCGTCATGCACCACCGACCAGTTTGGTCTGAGAATAAAAGAAAGCGAGCGGTTACTATTTTTACATCCTGACGGAGTATTTGTTGTCCTTCGTGTGCGGATGAGTTGGCAGGAGTCGCCTGGAAAGGATGCAGAGCAGGAGGGGACAACGCAGGAGGCCAGGATGCAAATCAGTGGTCAGGGACTATAGATACACCACCCACATTTCATCCAGCAATTTTGTTTTATTTTGGCGTGTGTGTTGAGTGGAGTGTGGGCGCAGAAGCACCGCTGCGTGGAAGGACAACGGTGCAAATTGGGGCTGGAAACAATCAGCGGCAGACTTTTGCCAGAGCTCAGCGATGACAAAAACCACTCATCCCTGAAGACATTTATAAGACTTTGCAAGTCATCTTAGTCACTTCACAGCCTGTCAGCCGATCTTTTCTTCTCCACACCGATGATTCAGATCCCATGTCTCCATGTTTTTGTTCTTCATGATTAACACAGCTTTACCCAGCCAACTGTAGCGGCAAATTAAAAAGTTATTTTGTTCTTCAAGTTTCTGTGATAATTGTCAAGACAAGAATGGCTTCTCACACTCAACACTGCGTATGGGGTCAAATTTTAGCTTATTGTTTTTTTCAATAGGGTGTATTGAAATTCTTTGAAGCACCTAAAGCCTAAAACCAGCCCTTAGTTAGGTAAAAGCTGGTCAAAGCTTTAAGCTTTAAAACCACTTAAGCCACTTCCACTGGGCTGCAACTGCTGGACACTAGCTGGAGGCTCAAAATTGCTAGAAAATTAGCTACTTTTCACTTGGAACCTCACAAAATTTGTACTTACAACACATCTGCATATGTAAAACTTTGAATAAATGCCACTGATGGGAGGTTGCAGGATAGGGTTTATGTATGGTTCATTCATTATTAATGTTTTTTTTTATTTGGGAGGTGGCAACTGCGGTAGCTTGGCGGTCACTGCCACTGTCTTGTAATTCTGAGGTTGCGGGTTTGAGCCCAGGTTGTGTCAGGAAGGGCGTACAACAAATTGCCAAATCTTTCATGTGAGTTTGCTAGCTGTAGTGACCACTGAAGAAGGAGAAACCGAAAGAAACTTACTATTTGGGAGGTGGCAGATTATCATGTTGGATGTCTTATGCCATATTTATAGCATTTTTAAGGTAACTTTTTGTGACTTTTTTTTAGCAGGGCTTTTTAAGATTGAGAGTGCTGTTTGTGCTGATCATACTTTTTAACATGCTGGAGCAATCCACCCTCATCCTTGGTCCAAATGAAGGTTTGTGTGTTCACCACTTCAGATGGAACTGTTTTCATTCTCCAGACTGAAGTTTCTGTGCTCATCTGTGTTGGTGAAATACAAAAATCACAACTCTAGCTAGTGACCTGGCCTGGAAACTACAGCAGATTCAGTGAATCCAGCATTACAGTGTAAACATGTTTTTATTCTTAATTAACTTTGGACAAACTAAAGTTAAAAGCCAATGTCTCCAGGGATTTTTCTGCAGTAAACAGAATCACAGGCTTTGTATCTACTGGAGTGGAGGCTGAATCGTTGGCAATGTTGGGGAGGTTACTTTAGGATAATAATTTGTTACAAATAAAAGTTACTTCATGTAAAAAGTAATAGTTGCTTAACTAGTTCAATTACTTTACCAGATTAATGTAACCATCCATCCATCTTCTACTGCTTATCCATAGTCTGGTCGCGGAGACAACAGGTTCGCGAGAGAAACCCAGACGTCCCTCTGACCATGATCCTTGAGTGATGAGTCACAACAACGGTAAATTTCTTCAAAGGTTAACTACTTTGATGGCGTATCGTCACATAGATTCTGGGAAATCCTCCACAGAAAGCCTCACCATGCAGGGTTTGGCTGCCTCTCTTTATTCCTTTCTGTTTCTGTACTTAATTAAAAGCGAGGGAGTCCAGGATTAAGAGTTTGCAGGTCGCCACAGGCTAAAGACAATTGATCATGATGCATCTCTGCTCTCTTCTTTGTCACAGTCTCCTTTTTTTCTGCCTTTTCTCACTACGTTTTGGACACGTCAACTCTAAAATGGTATGTTTCATTTTACTACATGCAAATTTAGCTACTTGTTGACTGTTTTGGTCATATTCTGACGTTTATAATTGAGTCATGACGTTTGTGATCTCAGTTATGTAAACTCAAATTCCTGTGGGTTCAAAGATACACTCTTTCATTGGTCCGCAAAAATAAATGAACCCTCCTGCTACAGTTTTGTCAAAACTACCCACAAGACGTCAGTGTTAAGACAGAGGCTCCATAAGGTTAGGAGGGTTAGGAGAAGAAAGCAACAATAAAGAACTGCAGCGTTTTAAAAACAGGCATTTTGTGCGAAATAAAGAAAAATTCTGGACATAGGAAGTGTTTGTCATTATTGTCCACTTTTTGGAGGTAATTGATAATGAAATAAAATGTATTATGTTACCAAAATATTTCATAATCCTCTGAAAAGGTAAAATGAAAACTTTCAGCCTATATTAATTGGATGCACATCTACAACTGATTAATTTCTAGAGTCAATCCAGCTCAAGATAGCCGTCACGGTTAATCAACATTAACTACCGGTAATTAAAAAATGATTATAACTTACTTAGACAGTTTTACAGATATTGAGCTGACATTTGATCTGGTAGTAGCTGAGAGTCATAAGAAATATTTGTATGAAGTGCTATGGTCACCCATCAAATATATTATTTTGTCAGTTGAAATTATTACAATTTTATGATTTGGTTGAATATATGTGTACATAATCTCGTTTCATCACATGTACCACATGTTATGCGAATGACGATAAAGATTCTCTGACTCTGAATATAGTATTTTACAAGTCATGTATAAAGCTCATAAAAAGATCACCCCCATATATTTGATTAAAATTAGTTAAAAAAGAGTCGTTATAACCTTAAGGGAATGGAATTGTTTGTAAAACGTCAATTTAGAACTAGTCTGAAGGAGCTGCGTTGTAATTCAGGGAATAGGATTGTGGAGTTGCCTTGATATCACTATAACATTTTCTAAAACAATTTATATGTTTAAAAAGATGATTAAGTTATAATTGTTGGGAAAGTAGGGTGCCATGTGAAGAATATAAAAAAAACATGTTTTCACTGTGGAGATTGTTCAGTCCTAAATTGTTGTTTGTTTGTGGTTATTTTATATAGTTTTTTTAATAAGGGGCAGATATAAGAAATTTCTTCTTCTTTCTGCACTGTTTTTATTCAATGTTTTTTATCTTTTTAGTGAATTTGTTTTGTTTCTTTTGAATGAATGAATGAATGAATAAATAAATAAATAAATAAATAAATAAATACAAGCTTTTTTTTGTCCAGGGCATTGCTGTTCATCACTGTTTAATACCGTATTTTTCAGACTATAAGGCTCACTTAAAATCCTTTTAATATACAGGTAGTCCTTGATTTACGAACGAGTTCCGTTCCTACGCACCGTTCTTAACTCGAAATTGCCGTAAGTCGGAGCACATACAACATTTAAAAAAATAAAAAAATAAATGTACAGTACTGTACAGACACCAAGCACTTAGCCTATCCTAACACAGTTTTTTAAAGATGGAGTGAGTTGAATTGTCTCCCTTTCACATAAAGGGAGCTAGCTCCCTTTATGTGAATGGAGCCTGCTAGGGAGGAGGAAGACAATTCAACTCACTCCTTCGTCTTTAAAAACTGTGTTAGGATAGGCTAAGTGCTTGGTAACTTTACAGTACTGCACATTTATTTATTTATTTAAATAAAAAATATAAATCTTCTTTTTTTAATGAGATGCGTGACGTAAGTCCGAAACGTCGTAAGTCTAGGGCGTCGTAAGTCGAGGACTACCTGTATTCTCAAAAATCGATGGTGAGGCTTATAATCCGGTGCGCCTTATAGTCCAAAAAATACTGTAGTTTGTCATCGAGTGTATAAAGTGCCGTATGCAGTACTCTCGTTTTCCTTTACTTCAACTGGTGAAAATACTTTTATTCTGTGAAAAACAGCAGCAGATTAAACTGCAGCACCAGAGTTGTTTTACTGAATTCACATAAAACGTCAAACTTATTTTCTGATATTTATAAACTATCCAAAAATGTCTGTTTCTGTATCGCCACATTTCACACACAGCTGCCACGATCCATCCCACTTAAGCAATATAAATAAATTCGTCATCTGGCTTTAAATACTTGTCACAAACTTAGATTTAGTTCCACACGCAGAGAGTGGAAATGTGACCAGGGCATGAGTCATTTCACCAGGTAATGAGCATGCGAGTGTGGTGACAGGATAGTGCATGTGTTTCTGTGCTACTGGATATATTTCACTGTGTATCACAATCCTGACAAGACCCAGGTTTCTCTGACCTGTGACAGCAGAAACCTTCAGGAGTTAGAGGCATTAAAAACTAGAAGTACCCCCCCACTAAAACGCAATTCCTTTCAGAAAGGACCTGCTTTTCCAAAACGACTCAACACTTTAATTGATATACAGTATCATCATCTGAGGCAATTTCATTAACATTTAAGTATTTTTCAGTTTCACTTTTTAATTATGTAATTATAGAAACGGCTGAGTAGTTATATTTTATCCAAATGGACCTCTGTTGGCTCCCAGAGGTCAAATCCCTCCCACAGCTGCAACAACAGAAATAATTTGAAACGAGAATCCAGCCTTGTCCTCGGCCATGTTGTAAAGACTTGTAGCAAAACAAAGTTCAGCTTGAATTCATTCAACCTTTAGTCAGGTAAATCTTATTGAGCCTCATGGCTCATTTATGAAAACGACCTGCTAAAACTAAAGAACGATGAACAGCAATGGTAACATTTCCTTAAACAATAAACAATAAACAATAGAAAACAAAAGAGAGAAAAAAACAAAAGAGAGAAATACATTTTTTTTTTTTTTAAACAAAGTATCAAAAAACTAGCAAAACATTATAAGGTAGACGTATAAAATCAAAGACAGGAACAAATCACCAAATCACCGAATCACCAAAATCCATAAATATGTTGCTTTGCCGTATACATAGCATCTATTATGCGTCACCGCTGACGCATCGCATTTGTTACGCGTCACCGCTGACAACCTGGAAATGTGGACCAAACCTGGAAATGTGGACCGGTGTTGTGCCAAAAACCGATGGGCTGCCAAACGGCGGCCGCGGGAGTGTGCACAGGTGGACTTGAACAAGAATTGAACAAGATTAACACTTAAAAACAATTATTTGTTTGCTTGAAATTATAGTAAAGGTGTGTCTCAGTCTAACTTTTGCTTAATAAATGCACTTTGACGGTCAAATCAACTCTATTTCAAAACCCGATTTGTGGAAGTGGCGGGCACGAGCAGAGGGATGAACCTCCCGCATTTCTTCGAATTTTAACAAGATAAAACACCTAAAACAGTTTCTTGTTTGCTCGAAATTATAGCAAAAGTGTGTCTCAGTTGAACGTTGGCTTAATAAATGCACTTTAATGGTCAAATTAGCTGCATTTCGCCGTGGTGGCTGAGCAGAACGAAAGTGGGGTACTGTGCCATACCGATTGGGTCATTAATAGCTGGTGAAGATTCACAGTCATCCAGGACATGGTAAATTCAAAAAAGTTCAAGAAAAAAACAATGGTGTATGAAGTATAATAAATAAAGCAGTTATTTTTGTCTTGAACGTTTTCAAATTTGTCATTATAGCCATGTCTACTTATTACATGATACAACTGTGTCTTAGTGTAGGACCTCTCAGTTAATCAGAAAATACATGTATAAAGCTAAATAATTAAGGGTGACTGTGCGTGATCTTTAACATGTTTCTCATTGGAATTTTTTTCAGTTTTGGGTTCAAAACTTTCCAGAAATTTTAATAAAAACATTAACAAAACGATGCATCAAAACCAATGCAGCTTAATCTGTAATAGCGTTCTATGAGTTTTGGTATTCGTGCATTACCGTACTTTCCGC